>JBAMBK010002133.1:0-91478 GCA_037043435.1 Drosophila suboccidentalis | reverse complement strand
TCGGCATCCATTCTGAGTCTATAGCTCATCCATCAACCCGATCTCTCGCTCGAAGTCGAGGATTTGGGTCGGGTTGACGTATGCAATGTCCCCAACAGGAAGGACATATTTCCCTAGATGACTACATCTGCGTCTAGATAGAGCAGTGCATTCTGCTTGTATATGCATTGAGGATTCCTCCTCACAGTTGCAGAAACGGCATGTTCCGCTACTTACAATACCCAATTAAATAGGTTTATGCGATATCTGTATGCGATCACTGTGGCGCCTAAAAGTATGCAGTAAATAATCAGAATTTAATCTGAGTCCTTACGAAACGTAAATTTTATTTCTAGATTGGTCTAATAAAAAATCGATATTCACAGACCGCAAATAAATGGATAGTTTTAAAAAATACAGTGTTCAGTTCCACTGTCACAAATATTCGTTATGTTAATTAACATGGACCAATTTTAATTGCTAACATTCTGCACTCTTCAAAGGCTGCATTCTCATTTAACGGGTAGTAATTTTTCGTACTCAAGAGCAGCAACATACAATCTCTTAGATCGCGTTTAATAAACTGAATTATATTGTAAATTTTAAAACCGAGAATTATTGCAAATATATTGTTAATTGAATTACGTTAACTGCCTATTATTATCAAGAACCTCTCTTACTATGACACCCTCTCTTAATTAGCCAAGGCGTCACAATCGAACATACAGTTTGATTAATTATTGGTTTGATAACTGTAATAAATAATATATGCAATTGTAATTATTTATAGTGCGCAAATTTACTCTCTTAAGGTAGCCAAATAAATGCCTCCTCAACTAAAAATTATGATTATTTACTGCATTTTGGCGTCACAACGACGTTATTAAAAATATATAAGTTAAAACTGCCGTAGTACTACTGTGGACAAAAAGTACCGGGAATTTTAAATTTAAAAAATTTTGGGATTCCAATTGGAAAAAATGTTTGTACTTTTAGGTTGGCACTTCTACTATATCATTAACATCTGTGCAAAATTATACGTTAAAATATTCATTAGTGATTAAGTTACGATTAGTTTTGTACGACGCCAAATGTGCATTTGGCGATAACAGAATGTTTTAAATTTAAAATTCCCGGTACTTTTTGCCCACAGTAGTATGTACAAATATAGTATAAATTTCACGAAAAGGAACAGAGAACAATTTCTAAATTTTGTAACATTTTATTTAATTTTTCTAAATATTTCCATTTTTTTTTTAATTTTTTCAAAAAAGTAATTATTAATGGTAATTAAAATAGTTTTTCACTAGCATTACTTAATGCCACTGAAAAATTTTCATTACTTTTCATTTTCAACGCCTACTGAAATGAAATTATCATTAGCACTACTTTTTTCAATGCTAGTTAAATAAAATATCATTAGCACTACTTTTTTCAATGCTAGTGAAATTCGATTTCATTAGCACTAGTTTTTTCAATGCTAGTGAAAATTCGATTTCATTAGCACTACTTTTTTCAATGCCAATGAAATGACAAATTAATTAAAAAAGTAGTTAATTAGGAACAACTCTGATAGCCATATACATTTACCGCAAACCAGCATAACAATTCATTAACTGACATTAGGCAAATGTCTGTAATTTACAAGAATTTTTAAACATACGCAGAATAGTCGAGCAAATTTGTCAACCTACAAATCACAGAGATTGTTTGTCAGAGCACTTCAAGTAGTTGTCTCTCTCTCTCTCTCTTTCTGTCTCTCTTCATCTGTGTGTCCTGCTAACATTATTCAAGATTTATGCGTGTTTCAACAAAATGACAAATGCATAATGCTCACCCAAGAGCCGATAAAAAAGGCACAAAGCGACGAACGAGACAGACAAATGGAGCACTGAGCACGAATTTAAAATGCAAATCATCGTAAATTTTAATTTACAAAATTTTGGTGTCTGCCACACAGAGATTTATTCATACACATACGCAATACATTTGCATTCAAATATGTTTGCGATGTATTATAATGATCACTAGTTGGCATTACAAAATGACAGTATGTGCCTAGCAATGTGTGAAGAAATTTGCATTCACGCTTCAGTGATTTGCATGTGTGTGTGTGTGTGTGAGTGTGGGAGTGGCAGACTTGAAACATATACGAGCATCCGATTCATAGTCACTGAAGTCACCTTCAAAATTCACTTAGCGTCAAAAATGTATTTACTGTACTCAAGTGAATATGCATACATATTTAATGCTACTCGACTCCTTGTTTTTAACATATGTGTGTTCAAAGAAATGTGCAAAATCTAAGCAAGCGAGGGTCGACTGATAAGCTTTCAGCCTAAGCAATCCAATAAAAATTAATTCGATTGTTCAATTTTTGGTTGTATTGACTTTAATTAACAATTAATTAACAGATCAAATTTTGACTGAAATTATAAAAAACAAATAAATTAAATTAATGTTTAATTAGTTTATTTTATTTCAATTTTTATTATCATTAATTTTGGATCATATTACAATATAATTTTATTAAATTAATTTAATTTCATTTTAAATATTTTTGTAAACAAATTCATATTTTTCATTATAATTTTTTTATCAATTTATTTGATATTATTTGAAAATTAAACAAGCGCAAAAGTTATAAGTTAATTTTTATTATCATTAATTTTGGATCGTATTACAATATAATTTTATTAAATTAATTTAATTTCATTTTAAATATTTTTGTAAACAAATTCATGTTTTTCATTATAATTTGTTTTCAATTTATTTGATATTATCACTAAGCAAACAATACATAGAGGCGTCAAACAAGCATTTTTTTGAGCGCACACGCTTTGTATGCCGTGGAACCCCAGTGACTTCGGCAAAAGCCGAACGCTCTTGTCAACAAAAACACAGAGCGGCAGAACGTTGTAGAGAGACAGAGCGCACACAAGCAACGGCGAGTGCGATCACCGTTTGGAACATACCCTATTTTAAAAACAAACATTTTTTCTCATTAAATTCGCCTTTTTCATTATTTAACAATTATCTTTTTCATTTTTCAGCGTATTTATTAATTAACAACCAAATTATTGAATAATAAAAAAAAGAATATAAGGAGAAAAAGTGCTTGTATTTAAAACAGGGTATGTTTAAACGGGTGATCGAACCCGCATGTTTACATTTCACGCACACTAAGAAGCGTGCGCATGCTGCCACACAGAAACGATAATGAGCGAGAAAGACTGAACATTTTTCGTTGTTGCGTGTGTGCGCTCTGTCTCTCTACAACGTTCTGCCGCTCTGGGTTTTATTGAAAACAGCGGTCGGCTTTTGCCGAAGTCACTGGGGTTCCACGGCATACAAAGCGTGTGCGCTCAAAAAAATGCTTGTTTGACGCCTCTATGTATTGTTTGCTTAGTGATATTATTTAAAAATTTAACAACCGCATAATATAATAATTTATAAGTTAATTTTTATTATCATTAATTTTGGATCGTATTACAAAAAATTTTTATTAAATTAATTTAATTTCATTTTAAATATTTTTGTAAACAATTTAATATTTTTCATTATAATTTTTTTTCAATTTATTTGAAATTATTTGAAATTATTATTCATTATGATTCAATATTAGTACTTGGTATATCGATACCGATTACTTATCGTTTACCCCTCGTAGTTTGACTATGTTTTGCTTCAAAAATGATGCGGCATAAGCAGTTTCGGTTGTACAGCTTTGTGCTATGATAATTTCATTTTACGCCATGACTTTTCGAAAAAGTTATCCAATAATACTTGAAAAACAAAAGTTGGCTGTAAATTAAACGCACGCATCATGCATAAATGAATGGTTTATGGGTCCACATGGGTTGCCCACTTGAAAAAGGGTTCCAACTTAATTACGAAAAACCGACCGAAAGCACACACAAACAAAAACCAAACACAGCAGAAAATCAAATGAAACTGACCAAAAAGCGAGAGACAGAGTAAAAGGAAGTACAAAAATGAATGGTAAAATAGAAAAGTGCTTAAGGATTTAAGGCCAGATTTGAGTGGACTGCACAGAAATTCCATAAAGCCAAATCGTAAGTACTCGCACCTTTTCATTGATAAGCCACAGGGGAAGGTGTGAAAAGGCCCAAAACAATTGTTAATCGAGAGGTAAAACTGGTAATAGGAGAATCTGGAAAGTGCATTCGAGTGTTATAATTGAAAAAGGGTTTCTCTGTACTCTCGTTGAGCACAAAAACAACCATCTGGAGCATTCGTTACAATGAGAATTACTTCACATTCACATTTATCATACGCCCCATGTGCTGCTGGCAAAAACCAAACCAAACAGAACAAAAACAGAACACAACAGACCAGATCAGAACTCAACTGATTTCATTTAGAGTTTTACTGCTATTTGTTTTTCTATTTTCTATTTTCTGTTTTGTGTGCCGCTTGAAAATTTGGCTGCACTTAAAATTCATGTAGTCCAATTGTTATAACTGTTTGTTGTCTAAAAGGATTCATGTATCTAGATGCTCTGTAATACTTGAATATTTTGGAAACTAGAAGAGATAGAGCCATATATATAATGATTGATATCTTACAAACTTAGATTGTAACTTAGTTAAGAATTTTTCTGAATTCCGTTATATAAACTCCAAATTAGATTAACTTAATTTAAATATAGTTTAAAGCAGGGTATTTGAAAGTCTTGCTCATTGCTCTCAAAAACTTTCTCTTGTTTTTCGCTGTTGTTTTTGTCTGTAAGCGCTATGAATATTTTAGTTAATTTGAACTTTCGAACTGGGCGTTGCATAGTTGAAGTTGCTGTTGCAGTTTCAGCTTTAATTGCAGCTGGTCGTGTGAGAGAGCCAAAGTTTACTGCTTAACGAGACTTGGCCAAAAGTCTATTAAGTCTGTCCAACTACAACTTAAAGTCTTATCTCGTATTATTTATTAAATACACTTTCAGGTGTTTGATTGTCGTTATGTGACCACAACGAGCGGCATGTTTGAGGCCATTTGCAATCACATCAAATATGCAACAAATAAAGGCAATCTGAGGTAAGTGATAAGCTCTTAAATTTTAAATATTGATATCAAAAACCATACTTGGTCAAAAATTGTCAAAGCTGACCACAAAGTGACAAGTAAAAATATTTTAAATTCAATTTGGCTCAAAGTGCCAATTGTTATGTTATAACTCAATAAATAACTATGCTTTCTGACTGTTCGATTGCAGCTGAAAAAATGCGTTTTAATTGGAAAATTCGGAGCTAAAGGGGCGGGAAAATGGCAATTGATGAAATATAGTTGTCTGAATATTTTTTGTATATCTTTTGTCTCTTTGCCAACTCATTTCAAAGAACTATTAACACCTCCTGAATTTAAAAATAAAAAATTACTGTCGATATAAATGTTAAATTTATTTTTTAATTTTAATACTATATAATTACATGCAGAACGCATAATTATCAGCTTATTCTAATTAGCGAACACAAATTTGTGATCGCACATACTCATTTAGCACATAAACATATTTAAGCCAGGCATAATTTGAAATAAATTTAGTCTTTGAATATGCTGTTTATGGCAATTGCAAATTGTGCGTAAATATTTCCAATTTTCATTGGCACCAACCAAATCGCTAATCCACACAAATCGTTTTGGCCAACAGCGAGGAATGTTTGGCATTGGCCAAATGGCCAAACTAATTGGCAATGAGTTGAGCGTTGTCTAAAAGTGGTCCGACAAATATTTGGAAATATGTTTACCTCAAACCCGAGTGTCTATTACACTTTTGACTTTTGACTTTGTAAACATTGGATGCCAAAGTTGTAACAACTTTTTGAACTTCAAGTTTTGTAAGCCCAGCGTTGTTTGGCTTGTAATTGGGCTTGTGGCTTGAGCTTTTAATTCGAATGTGTGTTATGGCTTTGCTAACTTTATCTTTATAAATTAATATGTGCATGTGTTTATTCTTCTCACAGATCCGCAATAACAATATTTCCACAGCGCACAGATGGTCGACACGATTATCGCATCTGGAATAATCAACTTATTTCATATGCTGGCTATAAGCAGACAGATGGCAAGATCATTGGCGATCCCATGAATGTGGAGTTTACAGAGGTACGACATATGATTCTCAATTTTCAGCGAAATAAATAATTGATTTCTGTACCAATTTTAAGTGATTCTCAGTTTATTTGGTCTGTCCAAAATAATTGATGTCTAAAAAAAGCTAGAAAAAAGAAGAGAAATATATCAATTTATGAAAGGCTAAAATTATGTTTAAGCAACTGTAGTTAATTCAAGTTTGTTTCAAATTACATACCATACACAGAAAAAAAAAAGCCATTCTAAAATCAAGCTTAAATTACTTGATTTAAGCTCGCATTTTATAAGTATGTATTCAGGATTAAGCTGAATAATCAAGCCTGGGAAAATACACATTTGCTGAGCGCGAGAGGAAAATTCTCTCTCGGCCTCTCTCATTTCAACCGGTCCGGTAGCTCAGTGGTTAGAGTCGCCGACTTGTCACATAATTAGAACTTCCAGTTTGAAAAGAACTGGGTTCAATTCCGCCAGTCAATTGAAAAAAAAAACATGTAAGAAAAAAATAAAAAAAATGTTAAAAAAAATTAAAAAAATAAATTAAAAAAAAATATATGTAAAAAAAAAAAATAAATCTTAAAAAAAAAACAAATAAAAAAAAAATAAAAAAATAAATGTAACGAAAACATTTTAAATAATACAAATTTTTTAGCCTGAATTACAAAATTTCAGGATTGAAAAAATCAAGTATTTCATACTTGGTTTAAGAAAATCCGAGATTACCCCACTTCTGACAACGTTTCGGATTGAATTCGGGCTAAATATCCCAGATTTTTTTTTCTGTGTATTTCTCACATTTAAAAAGTCCCTTCAAATTTGTTGTAAATTTTCTTTAAAATTTTAAACTTTTCATAAAGAAAAGTGTAGCTTAAAGTGCTGAGTGACGTGTGTGTATAACTGATATAATAAAATACACACATTTAGCTCAATAGGCCACTTGTGAGTGGTTGCCCAGCTATCAAATGCTGAACAGCTGCTGTTGATCCCATTGAAGTCCTGTCGAATCGAATGGAATCGAATCAATATCGTCAGTCATTTGGGTAACTCTTTTTTATTGGTAAAACTGGGCGTATATTTATGGCTTGTAATCCACCTATCAATTTATATATGTGTATGGCATCACAATATTTACACGCATCAATTGCTTGTGAGGTCCCACATATTTTGAGCTGTTGTTAAACCAACAAGTTGAAATATTCTCTGGACATTGCACCCACAATAACACAACAAATTACAAGAATAAATGTTGCTGGGACGAAGGACAAAAGTTGTGTATCAACTCCATGTAATAAATCGCATTTTAAATACGTAAAAAATGAAAGAAGAGAACCCAAAACAAACAAGAACAAAGCTGTCAATATATATATACATTTACATATATGTGTGGACAGGAGATGATGTGCTGAGTCCTGATTCTGTTCAGTTTTGTTCTGTTCTGTTCTTTTATGTCCTGATGTGTATGCAAAAGCGCCCAAAAGTTTGCCATATATTTGTTCACATGTCACTTTTTATGTGCGCTTCGATTTTGGTTCTTTATATTTCTTTTTATCTTTTTTTTGGTTTTTTTTTAGGTCTGCACTAAACTGGGCTGGAAGGGCAAGGGCAGCGAATGGGACATTTTGCCGCTGGTGGTGTCGGCCAATGGTCATGATCCCGACTACTTTGATTATCCGCTGGAACTGATATTGGAGGTGCCGCTGATTCATCCCAAGTGAGTGTAATATTTGTACTGTAAAATTAACAATTAAAATATATTAATATCAATATTAATACTTAGCTAAAAAGACAGCAAACTGAAACTAAAACCAAAACTCTAACTCTCTCTGTATCTCAATTTAACTTTCCCTTTCTCCATACATCTCGTTGCAGATTCGAGTGGTTTACGGATCTGGGACTACGCTGGTACGCTCTGCCCGCCGTGTCGAGCATGTTGTTCGATGTGGGCGGCATTCAGTTTACGGCCACCACATTTAGCGGCTGGTACATGTCAACGGAGATTGGCTGCCGGAATTTATGCGACACAAATCGTCGCAACATGCTCGAGGTAAGTTGGCTGCCATTAAAGTGTTAAAGCTTCCGTTTCAACCGAGAGGGGGAAAGTGTAAATTGTAATTGCGTTATTGATAGCACTAGCATTGTCCTTACTTAATGTCCTTGATGTCTTTGTCGGCGCATGCAGCAGCTTTCCGGCATTTATTTCATTATATAGCGCATAATGTGCGCGTTTCCATAAGGACTCTCTCCCTCTCGCTCTCTCTCTCGATCTCTCTCTGTCTCTGTCTGCTTCCTCTTTATGTTATTTTTTTTTATCACGTTTACTTTGCCGGCGTAAAGCGCTTTTCTGGCAAATATTTCTGTGTGTACCGAGATATGTGAAAGTGTGTGTGTGTGAGGCTTATGTGTGCAGCGCTGCTTGTCGAGACTCTCAAGCAGCAAGCAATTTGAGTCTGTGCCCCAGGAAGAACGCTTAAAATCAGCCCAAGCGCATTAAAGTAAATCAGATTCATGAGTCTGGAATGGTGCAATATTTAAATTTACATCTTCACCAATAAGTATACGAACTACCTGCAACTAGGCTATAGATTCGTTTCATTTGCCCGACGAGTATCATTTCTGATTTTCGATTACTTATTTGAACTGCATTAATTTTTGATGAATTTGCACTTTCAATTTGCTGTTTTAATTAGTTTTCAACACGAACTTGCCATTAGCACACACACACACACACTCACACACACACACACACATCCCAAATTATTCAATTTGATGTTAGACTAATGCATCCACACACACACACACACACACACACACTTAGGTCTATTTAGACACACCTTCATTGCGTTCTGGTCACGCACATTGGAAATAATTTCATTTTAATTTCGATTTATTATTAAAACCATTTAAATTTGTGTTATTGAATATTCGTTGCGTTAAAGGTGATGGAATTTTTTTAATTAATATTTTTTTATGAAAAGTACGAAGTGTAGGTAGTGAAAACAAATGAACTAATAGAACATGGAATTTCAAAACCTTACTTATTTCATTTTTGTTTTAATATTATGTGCAATTTTTTTATTTCTTTGTTTGGAAGATAAATTGAATATTGAGAACATATTTACAAAAGCTTATAAACCAATACATTTATTTAATATTTTTTTAAAATTTTAAATTTTTCATTTTATTTTTAAATTAAATATTCTTACTTTTATTTATGAGGATGTAAATTGATTACTTAGAATATCTTTATAATGCAAATAAGGCAAAACATTTAATACATATTTTTTCAAGGGTTTTCTTATTTCGTTTTAATTTCAAATTTTTTATTTCAAGTTTTTTTGATATATTTTTTATTAAGAGGGCTCAAAAGTATTTGAATTTTTTCCTGTAATTTTCTGCATTACTCAATGCCACTGTAAGAGCTTCAGCATTGACTATGGCTGGCAGCAGAGTCAATAATTGATGCAAGGGCGATACTCACTGACCACTAGCAAACCTTTTGGTAGCCACTTGTTGCCACTAGGCATAGCCAGAGCAATTATCAATTTTGAGCCGCAAAAACCAAAAATATAATCGAAAATTAATAACGTGTCAGCAATTAAAGACAGAGAGAGAGAGAGAGAGAGGAGGAGAAAGAGAAGGATAAACTTTCAATTAAAATGACACAAGTGGAAAATGTGAATTTCAATATTCTTACAGACGGTGGCCCTGAAAATGGAATTGGATACGCGCACACCGACATCACTGTGGAAGGACAAGGCTGTGGTGGAAATGAATATTGCGGTGTTGCATTCATTTCAGAGCCGCAATGTGACCATTGTGGATCATCATACGGCCAGCGAGAGTTTTATGAAGCATTTCGAGAATGAGTCCAAGCTACGGTAAGTTCAATTCCGACCACTGATCGGTGGTTACGCACATGGGGCGTATGCGCAATATGCGTAATGTTTATGCCGGCGTGCAGCCCATATGGCATATCCGAAGCCGCAAGTTTATGGCCTAACGTGTTTTATTTGACTTCCTGTTTACCGACCGCGCACTCTTTACAGGTGCGAAATAAATTTATTGTTTTCAATTTGCTGTCGCCAGCATTTTATGTAAAGCGCACACAACGCGAGACACATAAATGGCGCACAATATGTCAGAACTTTGTGCGCAGCCAAAGTTATTTTTATCATTTTTCATATTTCATTTATATTTTTTCAACACATTTATTGGCGTTTAAAAGCCGATAGCTTAACAAACTCCGACATGTGTTAAGCCATTTTAATTATGGATTATTGTTAGAATTATTTTCAACGCATTGTCAAAGTTGAGTTTATGATGAAATAAATCAACTTAAAGTTCAGCTTTTTGAATTTCAATATTAAATTTATTAGTAGCTATTTTCTATATTTAATTCAAGTGACTTAAATAGTCAGTTCTGCTGTTATTTTCAATTAAAAGACAAATGAATATATTTTGCTCTTTTGGGTGGAAAGCAATTAAGCCAATGCTGAAAATACGTTATCGTTTAAGCTCGTAGCTGTTTAAAAATACGTGGCCATATTTCAATTACTGCCAATTTGCATTTTGTAATGCCACACAAAGCGTATCCATAAGATAAGCGCTGGGTATCTGAAGTTCGCTTGTTGGCTTCAATTAAGCATACGAGGAGTGGGCAGAGGGAAGGGAGGGAGGGAAAGGGGAAGGGCAACAGCTATTAGCTGAAACTGCTACTCTTTGGCATTATGTCAATTACAGGCAATAAGCCAAAACAAAGCAGCGACCATAACAATTACTTGCTATCTATTTCTTCTGCCATCTCTCTCATTTGCTCATGCTCTGTCCCTTTTTAGCAATGGCTGCCCAGCAGATTGGATTTGGATTGTGCCGCCACTATCTGGCTCTATCACGCCCGTGTTCCATCAGGAGATGGCATTGTACTATCTGAAGCCCTCGTTTGAATATCAGGATCCCGCCTGGCGCACGCACATCTGGAAAAAGGGACGCGGCGAAAGCAAAGGCAAAAAGCCAAGACGCAAATTCAATTTTAAACAAATCGCTCGGTAAGTAGCCAAGTGTACAGCGAGTACTTAATGTCGGCGAATGTTGACGTAACGGTTGCCATTACCTTAACTGCAACCTTTGCCTCATGACATACTATAGTTCAGCTTTCATTTAGTTGTGTGTGTGTGTGTCTGTTTGTGTGTGGCGTGTCACACGACACAGCATCAGCAAGGATTAGCCTTTAAGTAGATTACATGGATTGTGGCTTATTGCTACTGGCTGCCAGTTCTCCCTCTCCCACTCTCCCTCACTCTCCCTCACTTCCTCATCGTTGTCAACTCGCTGGGTAAATTTGATGCATTGCATCATGTTTGCCGCTTGGCATTGTTGGTTAACTTTATCTAGCTTCCATGTATGTTTTTAGTTAAGAGAAGCTGTTGAAATTGTTATGCTAATGTTGACGTTTATTAACTCGTAAATTTTTGTTTGCAAGAAATCCAATGATTTTTACATTTTGATACTAAACTTAGCTTAAAGACGTCTTGTACATTTTAGAGAATTATGGTTAATAGAAGTCTGCAAAGAATGTCATTTAAGAGTTTTAATATTAGACATTTCATTAAATTACAGCATTAAGTTCTCAAACAACATTTAAACTTTAGAAACAATAATCAAATTACCTGTTACACCTTTGGCTAAAAGTACTAACAAAGCTGTCCAATTTGCTTTAATAAAAAGCGAGTAATTAAACACATTTGTCCAGCTTTAAATGCTTAAATGAATTGCATTAATGAACAAAACGTAAACACAAAACATCAAGCTACAGATTGTTGCTTAATGAATTGTAAAAACAAGAAACAAATCTGAGAGAGGGAGAAAAAAAATAAAAATAAATAAAATAATTATTTAATGGCCGCACTTTAAATCGTTACAGATTAATGAAGTTGTTGGCGCACTTGTTCGCTTTACACATTGCCATAAGTTAATTAATTTTAATTTATTGCAAATTACCCTGACAGCTAGACGCAGTATTCACTGCCTGTCTCTCTCTTAGTTCAACAAGTAACAACAACAATTGCGATGTTTCACATTCAGATACATATAGATACAAGTATATATATAGACTGAAGAGTCGACTGGCAAAATGGCAAACATGAAATTCATTAAAAAGTTGTCAATTAACATGCTGAAATCGTTATTTATGCGAATGCGCACACACTTTACATTAAAACGAGAACATCCGCAGATGGTGGGAAACTTTTTATCAATGCTTAAATGAATTGCAAATGCATTATACATTTATAAATGTGTAATTATTAAGCTTTAGCGCCATAATTAAGTTTAATTGTTTCTCGACTCGACTCCGTCTCTGATGATGAAATGGAATTAAATCAGCGCTGACATCGACAACTTTATGGAAATCAAATTATGCTGCGCATAAAAGTATGCAACGAAATTCGTGCTGCGACGCCATATTGAATTACAGTTAAACTGCCTATAAGCAGCCACATCCCCCATCTCTCTCACTCACTCCCACTTTCTCTTTTTCTATACATGAGTAGTTCAACGTACGTCATGAACAGCAGCTGAACAACAATGGCATAGAAAATCCTTCCAGAGGATTCAGAGGGAGGCAAAAATAAAGACTCTGTAAATTCTGTCAGAGAGGATGGGAAGGACCTTCTCTTAGCTGTTCTGTTTGTTTCTTATTCTTGCACTAGGCATTAAAATTTGATGTGTTTGCGCTTCAAGAACAACGAGTTGGAAAACTTGAACTGACGCCTGCTGCTATGCAATAAAAGTGTTGCAGCCATTTTGATTATTGGCAGGCTCCGAGTGGGTGTATCAGTATGTGTGTCTATGTGTGTGTGTGCCAGTGTGTGTGGCCCAAACGTCTTTTAAGCAATTTGTGTTATACTTGTAGACTATTTTCCAATTATATGGCATGTCAATCAAGCAGTGAGCATAGTCTGTATGTTTGTATGCATGTATGTGTGTGTGTAACTATTTATGTGTCTGTATGTCTATTATATTATGGTACCATTATAAAGCCTTTTATAGTGTTATGATGTCTTTGATGCTGACTCTGCTTAAAGTGCTCGATACGCCTTTTATGGCATGAATATGCATAGAAAGCACATACATACACACATACTCGTACTATCATTTAATAACTCATACATTTGTGTCCTTCTTCCACGCAGGGCTGTGAAATTTACATCGAAATTATTTGGACGCGCTCTGTCGAAACGCATCAAAGCAACGGTTCTTTATGCCACAGAAACGGGCAAATCGGAGCAATATGCGAAACAGTTATGTGAACTATTGGGGCATGCCTTTAATGCACAGGTGAGTTTAAAATGAATTGAAAAAAAGAAAAATTAAAAAAGATTGTTGAAATATTTGAACAGTTAAAATGCTTAAAATTATACAATATCAGCATTTAATTAATCTAAGAATTGCACAAAAAAATGAATTTAAAAATAAATAGTTCAAATAGTTGAAAGCTTAAATTCATCAAAATAAGCCAATACCAGTTTAATTCGAAAGTATTAAAGCTATAGGCAAAAAACCAAAAATAGCTGAAACGTATGCGAATATTAAGTATACGTCATGTTGAACAGCAACAAGCTTAATTTGACATTATTAAATGCTTTGGCCTGGTCCTAAAATTAACTGCAACCTGCGACCCAACGTAAATGTCACATTACGCAAATTAGCATAAGCCCCAAAAATGTGCCCCAACATTGTTGGCAGCTTGCTGTCCAGTTAAGGATGCTCTCATGTGTGTGTGTGTGTGTGTGTGTGCGGATGTTGGCATAAAAAGCAGCTGCTCATTTCCGTCGAAAACTAGATAAGCAGCAAAGCACCTGTGACAAACTAGACAGCGTAACGTGTGCGTGTTTTGACCAGGTCAAGACACTAATGACCACAAAAGTGTTGGTTTAGCTTTTTAGGCCGAATTTGAATCGGTCTATGCTATACTAAATTGTTTATTCATTTAGATATATTGCATGTCCGACTACGATATATCCTCCATCGAACACGAGGCGTTGCTAATTGTGGTTGCCTCGACCTTTGGCAACGGAGATCCGCCGGAAAATGGCGAGGTAAGTGTGGCCAATTGGCAATGATCATTAGCCAAACAACTAACTATTCAACTAAATGACTGCCTAACTGACTAACTAATTAATGTATGAGTCCTGCACTAATGACATAAAATACTAACTTTGCGCTTTCAGCTCTTCTCACAGGACTTGTATGCGATGCGAGTGCAGGAGTCGGGAGAACACGTCCTCCAGGATTCCAGGTGAGAGAGTGCTGAGAGTCAATAAATTTTCCATGCCCTTAACTTTGTTGGCCCCGTTCCTTTTGCTGGCCACTTTAATGCTTACTGCGGCTCTGCATAAATTTCAGATAAATCAATTTGGCTGCCTGCTTTTCAATATTGGCAACATTTCCTCCCCTTCGGACCCTTCGCTCCGTTGTGGGTTCATTTTAATAAATGAGGGTAGACAAAAGGTCGCAACTAAATTGCTTTTTAAGCAAGAATTGCATAATTTGTAAGACATTAGCCTTTTATTATCAAACAAATAATTTGCAATTTAAAAATTACCTTTCCCTCAATCGAAAGTTGGTCTTTAATATTTTTTTCGGGTTTTCTTAAATATTTGAGGCAGACTTAAAATTCATTTCGGGTCACATATTACATTCCTGCATTCTTAATTGGCTACTGTTGTACACATGTACAAAGATAGAGAGGGAGAGAGACAAAGTGGGAGAGAGAGAGACAGAGAGAGTTAAGTATTTGACGCTTGGGAGAACCCACAAATCCGCGCAATTTTCTTTGCCCGCCACGCCTGACTCCAAACAATAACAATAATTTTGTTATTTCGATATTTCCGGAATGTGTGTGTGTGCTTGAGTGTGTGTGCTTGAGTGTGTGTGCGTGTGTCCTACATATGGCATGAGTAATACTCTATACAAAATATATAAAAAAGTCTCCTGTTTGTGGAAAAGCTGAATAAAAGCAACTGAACACACTTCATATAAATCCTCTTGGTATTTGCATGCAGACAACAAGATAAAGCTGAATTATTGTGCAATTTGTTTATGATGCTTCAGTTTTGCATTGGAAATTGCTTCGGATTTTTTTTAAGATTAATAGAGAAAGGAAATTGCAGTTGACAAACTGCAGACCATACAAAAATATTGAAAGCGCTTGAGAATGAAATGTAGTAAATATTATAAAAGGTAGAATTATGGTACAATTTCACCTATACTTAATATTTGTAGACCCACAAATGAACAATATAGCTAAGCATAAATCTGTATAATTTATTTATTATTATTTATTTATATTATATACATATTAAAAAAGATCTTTTCTTCAACTTTAAGTTAACCATTATTTAAATTTCTGATACTTAATTCTTTTGTTTTTATTGTAAATCATAAACTATATCTATTTTTAATTTTGTTTATTTTTAATTTATTTAAGCTTTTTACGTGGTATTTTCTAGTCAACCAGCTTCAACAACTCGTAGCCCGTTTTTATGTTGTAAAGGGGATTTCCGCCTGACAGCTTTGACAACTTAGTACATTCACACACACAAAATACACACACTCGCGCAGACACACATACGCACATATAGAGATAAACTTTCAATGGCACATGTCTAAATTTATACACAAAACAAGGATGTTGTTCTTGAAGACGAAATTGAAAATTCATATGAAGAATGCGTCGTTTCGTAACATATATCGACGGCAACAGATGTAAGTGTGCGTGTGTGTGTGCGTGGGAGTGTGTTAGTATATTTGGCAATTCAATAAAATATGATAAGCATCGGCAGTAAAAAAATGTCCTGCGGCTGCTTTTCAAAAGGACGCTTAGCGACTTTAAATGCTCCCCCGTGTGTTTTGACATATTACAAAAAATTAATACACGCCAGACATGTGTGTGTGTGTGCGTGTGTGTCTGTGATGTTTACTGTTGTTGTTAGGCTTGTTTATTCAATTTGTGTTTTATTACAACAATGGTAAAAAGTCTTTGAGCGTGTCTCATTGTGCAAAGAGAAAGAACTTGAGATGCCAACATAAACCAATTAATATGATTTATTATTGCTTTTATAATACTACGAGTATCTCAAATTGTATTATTCTTGGAATTAGCAGAGGTCTTTTCGCTGAAAAACTGCCATCTAGCACATAAATAAATCAAAGCGTTAATTAGCAGGCGATATTTGATTTACTCGCAGCGAATTTGGCTCCTTATTAGACCGGCAATTAGATATATTTCAATAATTTGCCCCAATGCCGTATCAATTTCATTATATTCCACTCAGCAGCTTAGGAAAGTCTGTCTAATCTCATCTTGAATTTCATTTGCTTATCTTCTGAGTGGGAGGCATACGTTGCGTATGAGCAACGAGAACAGATTTCATCGCCTGTGGGTGATTTGATGTGCGCATCCTTAGATTTTGTTGGCTTCTTTTCCGGTTCATTGAGTGCTCTGAGCGCTTGTCGGTTCGGAAATTGCTTGGCTGTTAATTGTTTGCCTCAATTGATTTCATTTTAAAGTCAAGAATGCGAAAACTTTTGTGGCAACTTTGCTGCTTCCCATGTCTCATGTTGCAGTGCAAGTGGCAAGATTTTGGCTGCCATTAAAACTTTACAAACTAGTTGCTTAATAGTTTACAAATAGTTTTAGTTGCAGCTGCACTCAAATTGCAATATTTGCAAACTTAAATTTAACTAATTTCTGCACAGACATCGATCTCTGTGGGCAGAACAATTTCTCAATTAATTAGAATTTGTGGACAGTAAATAAACATTAAGTACTCGACGTTTAATCGTGTATTATGAGACGAAAATGCACAATCATCAAGTTGCTTTTTGACTGACAGCCTTTGGGCCTTGTTCGTGTTTTCAGTCTGGTTTCAGCTTCTGTGTGTGTTTGTCAGCTCAAGTGACTCACTTAATTGCTGTCTATTATGCCATCAACGCCTGTAAGTGTCCTTTCAAGTGTCACCCAGGACACAGGTTGCTTATCAATTTGTCAGTGTATGTGTATGTATGTGTGTATGAGGGTGTGTATGTGTATGTGTATGTGTGTGTGTAGGTTGCAGCATCCGCATCCTGCAAGCTGCAACTGCCGCTGCTTGAGCTCACAAGTGGCACTTAGCCAGCAAACATCCATTTAGAACATTATTAGTATCATCATAATCATCATCATCATCGTCATCATCATCATCATTAGCATCATCAGCATCGTTGAGCAGGGGAACGCACAGATGCTGTCACAATTGTTTTTTACGATGATGCTACCTATCAACTCACAATTACTTCACTTTGCATAATGAACCAGCAAAGACACTTCTATAATACGAGTACTTGCAACAAAATGAAGCTAGAAAATGCAAACTGCAAGGAATAAAAGCGTGTTGACTTCTGCAATGAAAACAAATGTCAACTGAACTAAAAATAATGAAGATTTCGAGTAAATTAAGTAATTTATGTTACCTTAATTTTCAAGAGGAAATTTCAAAAATGTTTATGGATCGCTATATTAGACTTGATTATTCAAATTGAAGAGCATTTTAAATTCTTGACTTAAATTGTTACTTAAGGAATAAAGAATAAAAAAATGTATTTACCTTCGTTAATTTTTATTGGAAAGTCTTTGTTAAATTTAATGTCTAATTAAGGTATCAGATAACTGAAAGATTTTTTTTTACTTTAAGTGTATAGAAACTAATGTTTATATCCTTTAGCTAAAATTTAAAAAATTAGAAAAGGAGCTTTAAAAACGTAACAATTTATAACAAGAACAACAACTAGGTATGGCAATTACTGCCTTGCAAATTACAGTGTATAATTAATCAAAATACTCAACGCTTCACCACTTTCTCAACAGCACTTTTCGAGTGCACACAATAATTGCGAACACAAGTTGTCCGAGGGCCACTTGACTCGAGTGGCAGGTGAACAACAATAAAATAAAAGTGTTGCCTACTTTCGGGCACTCGACGAATTTATGATGCTGAGAGCGGGAAATAGGAACAGCCAATTTACGGTACAGCTTGCTAGCGTTTTAATTATGCCACACTCTATTCCCGCCAACACTTTTTCCATTCTTCTACTCCTCATCCTCATTCTTAGTTCTCCCAGTTGCTTGGCTCACTTAAATTTGCTACTTTCACTGTTTTGCCTTGTTTACTTTGGCGTGTGTTTTGTTGTAGTAGTTGCGCTCTGCCACCTGCCACCTGAAAACCCACCGTCATAGCTGTAAATTACGACACTCTTTTCACGCCAAGCTGCACTTTTGGGTTGCCAAATGCACAGGTAACACAGGTAACCCCCAGAGTCCCCAGGCGATATTCGAGATGAAACAAGGATAGCTCTGAGTCGTTCGCCTGTCTGTCTCTCTGACTGTCTGTCTGTCTGCTTGTGTGTTTGTTTGTTTGCTGTTTGCATTGTTGTTGTTATTGTTCAGTTTGTTGCTGTTGCGATTAAGTTGATAGGCAGCACGCAGCTTCGCAGGAACTCAACGCTTTGCTACCTTGATGAATTGCACATGGGTTAAAGATGTAACTGAGCTCTCGACACAGTGGTGTCAGCAGCTCAAATAGCTGACACAATGTAAGCAGTAAAACTAAAGAGCTGAAGAGAGCATTTGAACTCTCTGTCTCTCTTTCTGTCTACATTAAATACGACTTAAAATCCCAAAGCTTCTAAATGTATCTTTTATGTTTATTTTAATAAACAGATTACAGAATTGAATAAAGATTTCACAAAAATATATATTTATATATATATATATTTTTTTATTATTTTCTGAGTAATTCAAAGACAATTGCTCTTCATTTGGCTGTAAGCCAGCCAGCTGTGTGCAACATACTGTTAACAAGCTCTCAAGAGTTGTAAGCTCTGCTGATGCTCTGGGCGGGAAGGATGATGACTACAGCGCACTTTGCAGCTGATTATGTAACAACCAACAGGTTTTTACGACGCGCCAAAGCCATAAACTTTGACCCAAAGCCAAACTGAGCAGCTAGCTCAAATAGTTTTAAACGCATTTGCCATCAAGATGGCCCCGGACAAGGCCAGCACATAGAGCCAGAGCCAGAGTCAGAGCCAGAACCAGAACCAGAGATGAGCTAGCCACGAAGGGCCAGCTGCAGTTGGCAGTGGATATTTCTGTTCGCTAGTTGTCTATGCTGGATTTTGCAGCTGCAAGGCGAATTTAAGTCTCAGTTCTCTGTTCTCTGTTTCTTTAAAAACTGCCACTGTTCATTGTTGAATCATCACTCAACGACTGTGGGGGCTGAAGAGATTGGAGGGGAGTCTTACTCGACTAGCTGCAGGCATTGCCCACATGCTGTGTCAGTTGTTGTTGTTGTAGTTTCTGCTGCTCGTGACGAGCTGCTGACGAGCGGATGATTACGCTTTTTAGCAATTGCTTTGCCAGTTGCGAGTCCAAGTATAAACGCAAGCCGAGCTACCAGTTTCCAGCTCCCAGTTCTCATATACAAACCAAGGCGAGACTATCTCCTTGTGCTTATTATGCCATTGAAAATTAACAAAAAAAGGTATAATGGTTTTGTGCAAGTGTATGTAACATGTTCATCTATCTGTATATCGATCATTATCCGTGTATATCGATCACAAGAAATCGTTATCTCAGAGACTATAAGAGCTAGACGCTCCAAATTTGGAGTGCAGGTTTCAGTTTTCTTCCCCTTTCAACTGCAAATTAAAGAAAATAAACCTAATTTGTAAACTCATAGACTAAATATATTTTGCAGTTCCGATGTGCCCCTAAAATTTCACCATAATCGAATAAAAATATATGTTATTAAAAAAAAGTAGTATTATTTTCATTTTCTGTTCCCACATTTTTTTTCAATTAATATATTTAATTATAAATTTTGTAATTATAATTGAATGCTATTTTATATAAAGCCCTTTTCAGAGTGTATCTCTGAGTCGTTTATTTTGGACTAAATCGTTTTTATTTGTTTTATTTGAGCTTTTTTCGTCCTGGCCAACATTAAATGACAAGCGTAATAAATGTTTTGCTGTCACTTTTGTATCTGTATCTGTGTGTGTGTGTGTGTTGCCTTTATTGTTGCCTCCTTTGCCGTGTCCTTTGCTATTGTCAGTGCACAACAAGAGACGTCCTCACGCCCCATGCCTTTTGTTTGGGCCGCCTTTGTGAATTTTTTTTGAGCTGAGCAGGCGAAAAAGCAACGCAACGTCTCAATCCAACTTATTTTTGGCCTCTTTCTTCTGCCTTTTATGTATCATTAGCATGTCCTCCAAGTCCTTCATGAAGGCCAATTCACGGCAGGACTTTATGAAGCTGCCGCTGCAACAAGTCAAGAAAATCGACCGCTGGGACTCGTTGCGTGGCTCCACCTCGGACACCTTCACAGACGAGACCTTTGGACCGCTCTCGAACGTTCGATTTGCCGTCTTCGCCCTCGGATCCTCGGCCTATCCGAACTTTTGCAACTTTGGTCAATATGTGGATAACATTCTTGGGGAGCTCGGCGGGGAGCGTCTGCTGAAGATTGCCTATGGCGATGAGATGTGCGGACAGGAGCAATCGTTTCGCAAGTGGGCGCCCGAGGTGTTTAAGGTGAGAAAAATATGAATTCTAATTTAAGAAAAAATGCCTACAGTTTACTAAAGTTTAATGAAAAAATTAGTGGAAATTAACATAAAAAATTACTGATTTAAATTGGCAGTGATAGCTAAATGTTCTAAGTTTTGGGTTTTTGATTTACTAATAATATACCAAAATTAAAAATAAATAATTCAACATTTTTTTATAGTGATAAAAATTTATATAAGCATTGATATTTACATTTTTGAAATTTAAGCTATTAAAAAAATACATAATAATTATAAAAGATAATTTAAAATATTTTGAAACTCTTCAAAAATTGTATAAGAGTTTACAATTAAATCTTAGAAGAATTACATTTTGGAATTTTAATTTACTAAAAATATAACAAAATATAAAAAAAATGAAGATAATTCAAAATATTTTTCAAATGTTAAAAAATTATAGAAAATGTTCATTTTGAACTTACTGCCTTTTTATTTCTCACTCCCTGTCCCACTGTTCAGCTGGCTTGTGAGACCTTCTGCTTGGATCCGGATCAGAGTCTGTCGGATGCATCGCTAGCGCTGCAAAATGAATCGCTCACCGTGAACACAGTGCGTCTGGTGCCCTCGGTGAGCAGAGTGTCGCTGGACAGCGCCCTGTCCAAGTACCACAACAAGAAGGTGCACTGTTGCAAGATCAAGGCGCAGCCGCATAATCTGACCAAGCTCAGTGAGGGCGCCAAGACGACAATGCTGCTGGAGATCTGTGCACCGGGCCTGGAGTACGAGCCCGGTGATCATGTGGGCATCTTTCCGGCAAATCGCAGTCAGCTGGTCGACGGGCTGTTGGAGCGTTTGGTGGGCGTGGAGAATCCCGATGAGGTGCTGCAACTGCAGCTGCTCAAGGAGAAGCAAACCTCGAATGGCATCTTCAAGTGCTGGGAGCCACATGACAAGATTCCAGCCGATACTCTCAGGAATTTGCTGGCACGTTTCTTCGATCTGACGACGCCGCCGTCGAGGCAGTTGCTCACGCTGCTCGCGGGCTTCTGTGAGGACAGCGCGGACAAGGAGCGCCTGGAGCTGCTGGTGACTGATTCATCGGCCTACGAGGATTGGCGTCACTGGCGCTTGCCGCATCTGCTGGATGTGCTCGAGGAGTTCCCTTCATGTAAGCCGCCGGCCTCCTTGGTGCTGGCCAATTTGACGCCTCTGCAGGCACGATTCTACTCCATTTCCTCGTCGCCACGACGCGTCAGCGATGAGATTCATCTGACCGTTGCCATTGTCAAATATCGCAGCGAGGACGGTCAAGGCGATGAACGCTATGGCGTCTGCTCCAACTACTTGGCGGGACTGCGATCCGACGACGAGCTCTTCATGTTTGTGCGCAGCGCCCTGGGCTTCCACTTGCCCTCGGATCGCAGTCGTCCTGTGGTGCTCATTGGTCCTGGCACGGGCATTGCTCCATTCAGATCATTCTGGCAGGAGTTTCAGGTACTACGCGAAGTGGACTCATCCACAGCGTTGCCCAAGCTCTGGCTCTTCTTCGGCTGTCGCAATCGAGACGTGGATCTGTATGCCGAGGAGAAGGCGCAATTGCTGCAGGATCAAATACTTGATCGCGCCTTCCTTGCACTCTCCAGAGAGTCAGATATTCCCAAGGTGAGTATCTTAGTTTTTTATGTTTGATTTAAATTATTTAAACATTTTATTTTAATTTATATACAGTCGAACTTCCCTAACTCGAATCACCATTATCCAAGAAAAAAGTTCGAGTTAGGGAGACTTCGAGTTAGGGAATTTTTTTTTTTTAGTTTTTTAAATGAAACTACAAATGCTTTCAATCATAAATACATTCCAAACTGCAAATTTTTCTTGTCATTTTCAACAAAAAAGGATTCAAGTTTGTGCAAGACCTTTTAATATTCTCAAAAATTGGTTTCTTCGTTCTTTTGCTGTATCCAGAAGAAGTTCCCGATTCAAATGTCATCATAATTAATATTTCATTCTTTAATATAATGAAAAATGTTTTTGCTAAGATACCACATTTTCAGCAACTTTAATTTATTTGGTCTACTTTCAAATTCCTTAACTACCAATAAGTTTGAATATTTCCTTAAACATTTTAGTACACTGATGCGCTGACAAAGAAGTACATTTCGATTATCTTTCCTATAACAATTTCACAAGCCTAAATAATTGTTGATGCAATATTCTATCATATTACATCACCATATGTTAATGTACATCAATATTACATATCCAAACGAGTCGGTAACAAAAGCATAAAACAGAAACGAAAAAAAAATTCAAACTTTATTGGAGATTTTCCCGAAAAATTCGACTTACGGAAGTACGGGCCAATATTTTTGTTCGAGTTACGGAGAAATTCGACTTATGGAAGTTCGAGTTAGGGAAGGCGATTTGTATGAAATTTGCTCAGTAAACGCTATTGCCACTCGATTTTGTTCGAGTTAGAGAAAATTCGAGTTAGGGAAGTTCGAGTTAGGGAAGTTCGACTGTATTTTATAATATTTTACAATTTTTTTTCTTTTTCTTATAATAAATTATTGTAATATTGTTGAAGAACAGAATAATTAACAAGACCAACACTTTTTTATTAAAATTATGACACATTATATTTCTTAAATTAAATGACTTACATATTATTATTATTTAAATAATTGTTAATATTATTATTTATCAAACAGCGAGCAGCATTCTAAATTTCCACTTAAAAAGTTTTTAAATTTTAAAAATTCTTTGCTTTTAATTTATTTATATGTTTAAATAAAATAAGCTAAATTAAATATTTTATGATTCAATAACATTTTTATTTGCTGTGTAATTATTAAATAACATCATAAAATATTTAAACTTGTTTTAAATTCGTAACTGCAATTCAATTTATGTGTTTAACAATTCATTTAACTTGATTTGTGGTCACTTTGAGCTGTTGACATTGCAGTTTGTACACTTTTCGAATTGTTTTTAGCCTAAACTAACATTTGTTTCAGCCATGCGTTTGTCCTTCCAACGGTTGACAGTCATTTTATAACGTTTTTCTCTTTTATTGCTATTGCTTTTGCTTTTGCTATTTGCTATTTGCTATTTGCAGACATATGTTCAGGATCTGATTGAACAGGAATTTGATTCGTTGTACAATTTGATTGTGCTGCAGCGGGGACATGTCTATGTTTGTGGGGATGTCACAATGGCCGAGCATGTTTACCAGACCATCAGGTGAGTTACGAGTTCGAGTAGTTCCCTTCAGTGCTTGAGCTTGATTGCCTTTGTGCTGTGGGCTGCCGGGGGGCGTGGCAAATGGCATATGCTGCCAAAGGGGCGTTGTTCAACAGGGAATTTATTTTCAAATGCTCTGTGGTCGTTTTGTCATCGTTTTGCTTTTCTCTGCTATTTGACTTTTTCTTTCTTGATTACGTGCATTATTGTTAGGGGGATCTATTCACACAAATACGATAGCATATGAGCATAACAGCTTGTGCTTTTCATATCAATTCATTTGCACTCCGTGCC
This sequence comes from Drosophila suboccidentalis, assembly GCA_037043435.1. Taxonomy (NCBI): domain Eukaryota; kingdom Metazoa; phylum Arthropoda; class Insecta; order Diptera; family Drosophilidae; genus Drosophila; species Drosophila suboccidentalis. The sequence goes on along the minus strand of JBAMBK010002133.1, from coordinate 67,253 downwards.
CTCTGCTATTCATTAAGTTTGCCACTAATCTTAAGCGGTTTATCCTAATTGAAATTCCATGGCAAATGACGAGCAGTTAAATCCACCTGAGCTGACTATCACGCCCACTTCTCTGAACTGTTCTAATTAGTGCGTTTAATTATTCAACATCGGACAAACTTAAATTCACAAAGGCAACAACAGTAGTAAAGAAAGACTTTCTGCTTTTACTATTACGAGTAACTCGTTTACTTAACACATTTGTTTGTTTGCTTTTTATTCAAAAGGAAATGCATTGCCAGCAAGGAGGCCAAGAGCGAGTCGGAAGTTGAGACATTTTTACTCACATTACGCGTAAGTATCCTTAAACTAAACAAACTAAACTTTAACTGCACACATCGTACTATAAGTAACTGTGTGCGTGGCGTTTCCCTCGTCACACGCGGCGTATGCGTTTTTATTTGACCCCAACAAGGGCGGCAGAGAGGTAGGAGGGCAACCTGCGGGCAACACTTAGCCGGCTGTTTACAGCTCCTTTGGCTGCATAAATGCATATTTCTATAAAAAATGCAAACGCTTGTCAACAGTTACAGCTGCTTTGCTACAGATACCCTGTAACATGATTGCAAACGGGCAGTGTAGTTGATGTAGGAGATAGAAAAGAAGCGGTATAAATATAAATAAATGAATGCTTAAAATAAGATTTAAGCATTTGTATTAATTTTTTTTTTTAGTAAAAGTTAACGTTTATTAAAGTCAGAAATGTACATATTTCATTTAAAAGAAGGATGTTTAAAATTATCTGAAATTGCTAAAAAGTAAAGTAATAATTGTATTAAAAAAATACAAAACTTATTGTAATGCTTAAACGAAACAAAATTTTGCTTTGAACTTGATGCTTCTAACTTTAACATATTCTTAACCATGAGTGAATTATAGGGTATCTGGTAGCTTATCACCCCTGCAAGTAGATGTTTCCATCTGTGTGTTTGTTTTGCCAGCTATGCTTGTTTACCCCCTTTTGACAGCCACAAATATGATGACGTTTACATTTTTATTGCGTGTGTTTCTTTCTGTCTTCTCTACCTTTCTCTCTCTCTCTCATTTATGTTGCACACAGGACGAGAATCGGTATCATGAGGACATCTTTGGCATCACGCTGCGCACAGCCGAGATCCACACAAAGTCACGTGCCACCGCAAGGATTCGCATGGCATCGCAGCCGTAGTAAGGACAACAACTCCTCGAATAACTCAGCTCTTACTTAAGCCGCAACAACAAATGTTTGCTTTGACACTTGTGTATTGAGTGTACGTGCAACTATCGAAAGTGATGTGAATGCAGAAAGCATTATTAAATATTAATTATATGCAAATTCGAATTATTTATATAGTGAAATTTTAGTCGTTCTGTTTCGGATTGAATTTAACATATAGTCAAGTAATTATAGCGCTGTTCAATGATTGGTTATGACGGAAATTCGTAAGGAAAACTAAATAAATTAATCATGTTTATTAATACTTTATTTTGCGCTTAATAAAACGAATTCGAAAAATAAGATACCCACCGTATGCCCCAAATCTTTCTCAGCTTCATTCTGTAAATTCACACATTTATTTGCAAACAGTTAAACTTTAATTAAATATTAAAAATATAAAGAATCTCATTTCTAATTCAATTTAATCAAACATAATTTTTAAATAATATCGAAATATAAAAGCACATTTTTTCTCGGGCTGTTGACGATATACATATTATAATAAACCTCTGCAAATTGTTAAAGTTTATGAATTTTTAATATATGCATTAAAATTGCAATTCACACATCAACTTGATATTCGACTGATCTTATCCATGTCAGTTATATTATTTTAGACAATTACCTATTAAATTCTCCAAGGGTATATAAATATGTATTCAAATTAATATATATACTATTGTTATTTCCTTTAGTCATAATTGTAAATGCAATTGAAAAGATGATGCTTTGTTCACTATATATAAATATCAAAACAAAAAACTAAAAACTACACCAAGTTTATTAAAACTCTCGACTTTATGTACAAATAATGCAAATCAAAATTTAAAAATCTATATGTTTAAATATATATATTTCAATAAATCAAATCAACTGCTACAAATCAAACGCAATCTGCTTAAATCAAATGCAATTTCAATTCCAATTCAAATTCAATTTTACAGCAGTCAAAGCCAAAAGATGCCTTTACAAAGTAATCGTCGTGGCCAAGAGAAAGGAAACATTGCAATTGACGTTGGATAAGCGGCTTAATTTGAAAGGAACTCGCCAATGGCCTGAACGAGTTTCGCGGTTAAGAGGTAAATTGTACATGAAATGCAATTTTATAAATAAGTAATTCAGAAAAGACAAGCACTTAGATACCCCTTATACAAACATAAGTTTGGTTGATGTGCAACAAAAAATTCTAGTATGCCACAATGTTACATTTAACTAAATATATATCTAAAACCTACGCTATGTCGCATCACAGAAGTTTTCTGACTGTAGCACCGTGTAATTAATCAGACTGTATTCTTTAAATCTATCCATTTATTTGCTGTCCGTGAATATCGATTAGCTTAGATAAGTCTAGAAATACAATTTACGTTTTAAAAATATATATAATAAAGCTGTAGTATAAAAGAATCGTATAAATATAGCGAAAAGAATCGGAAAAACAATTTGAACAATGTTCTACATTATATTTCAATTTTTCTAAATATTTCAATTTTGTTTTTAATTTAAAAAAAATAGTAATTATTAATGTTAATAAAAATAGTTTTTCACTAGCATGACTTAATGCCACTAAAAAGTTTTCATTACTTTTAATTTTCAATGCCTACTGAAATGAATTTTCATTAGCTCTAGTTTTTTCAATGCTAGTGAAATTCGATTTCATTAGCACTTATTTTTTTAACATATGACAAAATAGAGCTCATAATCTGCGACTGAGGTATCGCTAGAATTTTTACAACAAATTATTAGAAATTAGAAATGATTTAAATTTGAAACTATGATTTAAATACCATTCCGCTTGGAAATAGATTTAGTTTGCCAAATCTATGTTAGCAGCTTTACAAGTCAAATTTTTGCTAATTTTTATCATTTAAATTTTATTTAATTAAGAACAAAACAAACCAAACCAATAAATCCAAAATCTGGCATTAAAACATTTTTTTTCAGGGACCGTAAAAAATGATTATTTTTATTTTTTTAACTAAAAAAATCACACACTTCTAGTGGACCTAGAAAAAAATGGTTTACATCAAAATCTTTATTTTTTCTTAATCTCTGCGTTTCCGTCATGATTTTTAAATTTATGATTTTTACGTTTTTCTTCAATGATAATAATTATTTTTGAGTAATTTTATAAAACTTAAACCGTAATCATTATTTTTGATCAAAAAAAAATAAAACTCAAAAATAATGATTATTTATGATTTTTACTGTTTTCTTCACTGATAATAATTATTTTTGAGTAATTTTTTAAAACTTAGACCGTAATTATTATTTTTGATAAAAAAAAAATAAAACTCAAGAATAATGATTATTTATGATTTTTATTTTTTTCGCTCAAAATAAAACTTAACAGTAATTTACGGCCTCTGGGTTAAATATTTTGCCAATATTATTTTTTATTCTTATAAATGGAACCTAAAGCTACCACCAAGCATAATTTTTTTTTTTAGTATCGAAATAAGCAACAACACGATTTTGTGTCGATTTTTACATTTGATTCACTGTTGGAATTTACATCACTATGTGACAGTCTTAATAATCCACCGGTTTTCATTTCTAACGTTAAATATTCTATTGCTAGCCGTATAATATCAGTTAGCTGTTGCCAATGCCAAACTAAAACCAAAACTGTATCAGTTTTCCTCATCTGCGGCTTCCGCAGTTTGTTTACACTGCACTCGCTTAGTCTCTATATTTCTTTAGAAATTACGCAGATTCTCTGTACGACTATCAATTCTCTATTTGCGGCTGCGCCAACATTCCATTGTCTAACCAACAGCTAGACACTCTGTCTGACTGTCTGTCTGTCTGTCTGACTGTCTGGTTCTGCGGTTGGCAATGCGCTTAGATTTCAAAGAAAAAGAAAAAAAAAGCGTATCGCGAAACAGACTCATGCAGTAGCTCCCACAACATCATCATCACCATCACCATCATCATTATCATCTCACTAGTGGCATATATAGAGTTGCCATAGGGTTACCTCAGTTGGGTTTCAAATTCGCTTCTAATCCATTTCTGGCCCTTTCGTTTGTATATCTGATTTCAATGCTGAAATTGAGTTGTGTTCGCTCGCCCGACTTCAGTTCGGTTCTCGTTTTGTTTGAATAACTTACTTTGATATTCCTTATTTGGCTTTACGGAAATTGCAATCTTATTGAACAGTCGCGGTTTGACTTTTGATTGACATTCGGATTTACTGCGGCGCGCATCTCTCAAACTCGTCTCATATTTCACGGTCATGCGGAGGCAGTTTCACATCTGTCATCTGTGTACATATGTCACTAGCAGAAAAAATTCTAAGTCTAAGCCTCTTGAAAACTGAATTTTCAATTAGTTCAGAACTTTTTTAGACAGTAACTGAAGAGAACGGATGCTTTGCAATTGTAACTTCAAAACTGATCATTGAAAATTGTAAACATTTATTTGAGTCAACAAAATTCAAAATATAAGCTAACTTGTTTACAAAATGATGAACAATTTACGAATTGTAAGAGAAGCAAACATCTTTCCACCTTGTTAGTCAGAATTCCATAGAAACTTATCCTCAATATCCGTAATTCGTAATAATGTTTAATATTTGATTTAAATATATTGCATAATTTGCTTGTTAGTTCTTCTTTCGTTCCAGTTTCACTTGCTAAGCATTATTTTAAATTAAATTGTCATTAAAATTACAGATGATTCTTAAACTTAATTGCGCTAAAAATCTGGGCAATAAAAACTATTACCTTGCAACATAGTCGTAAAAAAAAATTAAGAAATTTGTTTAATTTTCAATTCTGTTGAAACTTGCAAAGTCGCGTGGCAAAATTACTTGAGCTATGAGTTTCGAAAGTCTGAAAATCGCGGAAACTGCTGTTCCAGGTAATAATTTTTTTTCCTAAATTTTGCTTAGTATTGAAAATGATACTGGGAACGTGGAGCTAATGACATGATTACCATGCTGATTATACAGAAATCAATTTAAAGGGAAAACTGCAGTTAACTTCAAAAAAAAAAACTACATTCAGCTAATGTCAATGGCTTCAGGGGGTTCAAAAAACCCGAATCGCGTGATGTTTCTTACTTGGAAACTAGAACTGGAAATTTAATTGATGATTAATCAAACTTGGCTGAAATTAATCAAGTGGTTGCATTTATTTTACAACACGTGCAGCCTTCAAACTGCAGCTTTAAGTTCTAAAGCTTTAACTGAATGTTTTCGATACAAAAACAACAAAGGAACGAACGTTGGTTGACTATATGATATCCTTATTACGTGGATGTTTTGAAATCGACTCGACATGTGGTCTATATTGAAAAAATAAAAGTGTAGCACACATTAAATTTGGTTGTATATTTTAAAAAATACGATTAGGCATACCATCGCTTTATTATACCCACTTTTGATGTTACAGGGTATTAAGAGAATTCACCTTTGGCACGCGTCTGGCTAACCAAAAAGCTAACCGGCTTTTGCTCTCACAATATTAATCACCGACTTTCAACGCATGCCAGTAATAACAACAACAACAATGACAACAACAAAAACAACAACAACAACAGCAACAACAACAACATCATCGACAGACAACCGCCGCCTGCCAACATTCCTGACATAATTTCGTGTGTGAGTAAGCAAACGAGTTCGGTTCAAAATTAGACGTCATCAACAGCAGCAGCAACAACAACAGCCGTTGGCGCAGCAGCAACAACAACAACAACAGCCGCCGCTGGGCAGCACAGAAACAAATAAAACAACAACAAAAATAATACACATTGTTGCAGGAATAACACATTCAATATACATACATAGAGACAAAGAACAAACAAAAAAAAAAGACTGGGAGAGAGAAGACAAAAAATTGAGTTTTTAATTCTCAAACGAAACGCAAAATATGCGAAAGCCAAGCGAAGCAGCAGACTGAAAAAAAAATGTAAATTAAATAAATTTGTTGCGACAACCGAGCGGAAGCAACATGTTGCCAACGCCAACGGCAACATTGCCAATTTGAGCCAGGGCAACAACAACAATTGCATCGGCAGCAACAACTTTACAGCCGGCTAAAGTTTGCACGAGCCAAGCTTGAAGTTCGCTTCGAACTTGTCGAGAAGTCGGAAAAAATTACTGCACTACTGAAAAGTAAGAATACTCTAAAAAAGAAAAGAAAAGTATTGTATTTTGTAAAGTAACAGCTAATTATATTGTTTTTTGATATTATGATATTATATTTATTATTCTTTGGATGAAAATTTAAAAATGTATATAAATGTGTTTTTTCTAAAAAGTTGATGATGATTTCAGATCAAATCAGATTTAAAGTAATGCAAAAAAAAAACAAATTATACAAGTAGACTTTCTGGGGGATAAAAGTAGATTCCTATGAATGAAAAGAAAATAAAAATAAAAAGATGATAGAAAAAGAAAAAACAGTCATAAAAATATTTATAAAACAACATAAACTTTTCTTTATTTTAGAACGTAAAGTAACCAATATATTTATGTGTTTGTTAAAGAACTAAACTGAAGTCATACAATTTTGTACTTATTGGCGAAAAAAGTCTGAATCAGCTAAATGTTCTGGCTCTAAGAACGTTCGACACTCTCTCAAAAAAGGTGTATACCCTTAGTTATTTAGTTTCTGGCGTCGCAGCCGGCTCAAGCTAACATTGCGACTTGAACTTGCGCTCGAACCAAAGCCGCGCTCATGAGCATTTATGCATATGTATGTATCTGTATACATGAGTATATGTGTGTCTCTTTCTATCTGTGTGTGTGTGTGTGTGTGTGAGAGCGGGCTTACTTAGTTTGGCTGAGTGTCTGTTTTAGTTACCGACAGCAACAACACAAACGCAAACGCCTGACGTCGACGTCGCTGCGACAACGTTGTGTATTTTTACTGTTGTTGTTGTTATTGTTGTTATTGTAGTTGTAGTTGTTGTTGCTTTAGCCGTTGTTGCTGCTGTTGTTGTGTTTCAGTTTGGCTGCGCGCCTCGCGTCGTTTATTTTAGTTAGTAACGAGATTTCGAGCGCTCAACGTTGGCGGCGCGGTTGAAAAATCAAAATTTAAAAGCTCAGCCACAGTGCGTACTCGCTAAGTTAATACTGAGCGTGTTCAAGTGTTTTATGTGTAAGTGTGTGTGTGTGTGTGTATATATGAGTGCGTTGTGCAGACATGAAATGAATATGAAATTGGAAAAGCACTAAAAACACAAAACGCAAAAGAAAACGCAAAGAAACGTGTTAAAACCAATGGGCTAACCAAGCGACCATCGACAACAATAGCAACAGCAACAGCAACAACAGCATTAACAACAACAGCAACAACAACAACAATAGCAACAACAACAACAACTACAACTAAGTACGTTAATCAGAAAATATTTTAGCCCATTGCGCGCCACATACGAAAAAGCGCGAAATATTTTGTTGCCCCCACAGAGAGTGTGTGTCTGTGTGTGTGTGTGTGTGTGTGTGTGTGTGTCTCTCTGTCTGTGTGTGTTAGTAACAACAAACGGCACGACAATTATTATGCATTGCAACTAAAACAACAAAACTAATGTAAAGTTGTTGATTGTTGATTTTGGTTGCCAAGAGTGAAATTATTGAACAATAAATTGATTCGCCTAGCAGCGGAGTTGAGTGGGAGGGGGGAAGCCGGAGGCGGTTACAAAAAATATGATGATATATATTTTAAAATAATTTTATGAACTAACTACAGTTTAGTGCCAATTAAATTCCAATCGATTGGCCAAAAATGCATTGAACTGCATTGAAATGAACTGAAGCCGACAACAAAAGCTAATCAAATTCAAAATATGACTTTTATTTGATTTGTTTCAATGAATTTGAATAAATAAAATGGAAAAGAAATATGTATAGTGTAGGTTTTTAAAACAGTAAAGGAAATACATCCATTAAATCCATTAAAAATGTTATCCCATGCATGTTTTCAATTTGCTCTGAAGATTACAAAAAACTATATAAAAAGTATTAACATTATTTTGAGAACTTGAAAGTATTATTAATCAGATTACTAACCCTTAACTAGTCCCACCATCTGTTTAAATATTACAATAAAATATTAATAACAATAAAATATTAATTATAATAAAATATAAAAAAGTATTAAATATTTTTGAGAACTTGAAAGTATTATTAATCAGATAAATAACCCTTATCTAGTCCCACCATCTGTTTAAATATAAACTATTGTTGTTTAAAAGACTTGGCACAGATGCAGCTATTTGTTGAGATCGGATAACAGAAAACCAATCAGCTGGGATGTTATAAAGTTTTCAAATGTATAAAATGTATAATTGTAAAATCTATAATGCACTTTTTCTTTTATAGATAGAACGAATATATTTTTTAATGCTTTCCTTATTAACAATTATTTATTATGCCATTATGTCAGTATTAAAACTAGATTACTAGTAATATTAATTCATCAATAATGTTATCAAGCAATTGCAAGATATTTGACCCTATCAATGGGTCAGTTCAAGTGCAATTACAATTGCCATTGTATTTGACACACTTGAAATGCACTTGGCGAGTCGCAATAAATTTTATCTAAATTTCAAATGAATTGATGATCTCTATTTCTGTCTCTGTCAGTCTCAGTCTCTGTCTCTGTCTTTGGCTGTCTGTCAGCGCTTTACAAGTGCTTGAAATATATTAAAAATTTATAAGATTTATTATGTGCACCTATGAGGAGTGCGACAGGTATGAGTAGCATATGAACAGCAGCCGAGACCTTACAAGGTTCATTGCTACTTGTCACAAATCTTTGTTTTTTTGTGTTGGACTCGTTGTGTTTTTGTTTTGTTTTTCATGTAGGCTGAGTGTATAGATAATGAAACATTGAGCTTAATGGCATTGTTGTTGGCCTAAAGCAACAATTGCAACAACAGCAACAACTACAACAACGAAAAGTGCCTTGCCAAATTGACACATGAAGCCGCCAACGTTGCGCGTGTCAACGCCGCTGTCTTCAAATACAATATCTTGTGAATATCCATACTTATAAACATATATACACTACACATTTTCGTTGGCCCGCTTGTGTCTGATAACAAGCGTGTTCATTTCCAACTGTGTATATATATATTTTACAGCCACACTTCATTTGTTTGGCCAGAGAAATGTGCAAAATCCCAGCTGTGATTACGAATTTAGTTTTGTTTAGATTTTGACTCCTCGAATTGCACAATTTCTCAAATCGTTTCTTGATTCTTTGGGTTATTTAACGTACATATTATGACTGGCAATTGTAATCTTAGCTCTGGCAATACAATTAGTTGACTGAAGTGATTAACTCCGTTGCGCTAATGGCTAAAATGGTAAAAAAAAAATGGCAAGTTCAAGGTTTAGGATAGACCGTTTAGATTATTTACTGTTCTGGCTCTTCAGAGACTGTAGAAGAAGAGTCTTTTGTACTCTCCGCATAGAATGACGATGGAATGATGGATATGGCGCTTTATACAATAATTATTTCTGTTACGTGAGATTAAGCACAAATGCTTTCAGCTGACGGGTTTCTTTTGTAATAAGTATTTTATGCGATACTTGAACGTCTTGAAATATCTTTCACGTGTTCTTGAGGGAGATGCGGTGAAAGAGACAGTTGAAACGATAGCATGTGGCTTATAAAAGAGCTATCACAACGGAGAGAGCAAAGATACTTGAATATTCATTTAAACATAACAATGATAATCTTAATAAAACTAAAGTCTACTAATAAAATAAAGTTATTCTTTTCTCTTTTATTATAAGTACAATAAATATATCCTGGGAAAGGCGTTAAAGTTCTTTTATAAAGAAGACTCAAGACTCTTTGGATGCTTTTAAGTTCTCACCATTTCTTAACCAAATTGTAGCCGTTTTTCCACTTCACTTGGCCGCCCTTTTGGGCTACTCAGCGTAGCCAAAGCGGCTTGCAAATTTCTATGAAGTCTGATGTTCTTGTTGTCTTCTTCCACCTGTTCCAGTTGTCGGCCAGGCCATAAAACTTCCTGCGCACCAAAAAGCAAAAATGCGTTTTGCCTTCGGCTAAAACAGAGGCCAAAAGAGAGGCCGAAGTAAAGGTAGACTCGAAGACAAAAAACAAAGCAAAACGAATGGCAAACAAATAGCCGTTACCACAATAAATAAACTTCATTCATAGGCAAATATGAAAAAAGAGGCGTAGGCAACAGCGCAGAAATTGGCGAGTCGCTGCAAAAGTGGCAACAGCACAAAAGAAGCCAAAAGAAGCACAGAAGAAGAGCCAGAAGAAACGAGTGTAAAACAAAGCACAGAAGAAAGAAATTAAATATAATCATTTAACGCATTTGAACAGCGCTCATTACCGAACACATTTGCCAGTCCAATAAGCAAAAAGCTAAGGCCCCCAAACCAATCCAATCCGATCCGTCCACAGAAGCCTCACCCAACCTCGCCCACAAGCCCGGCACGTGGACCCATTTAAACTGGTGCAGCAGCGACATTAGTAAAACACAAATAATATATAAAAAAAAAAAAATCAGAAAAAAATATGTTTTGAATTTTATGAATGAAACGCAAACGTTTTGAATTTGAATTCGCATTGCGAATTCGCGACAACTTTGGACGCTCTGCGTTTTTGTGGCGTAGTAGTTGTGAAAAGTATCTGTCAGATACACGGCATGCATGCCCAATTGCCACCTCAATATTTGCAATATTGTTTGGCTTTAATTAAGTTAAAAACAGCGGCCAGTGTACAACGCCCTCGCCCCGACACACCTTACACTATTATCGGAATTACCTGATACAAGACAAACAAATAACTATGCTCTAGACTTGATTGTTCGACTAGTAGATACTCTGAGCAGAGCACATAAATAAATTTTAAACTGTTTGCAATATATAAAACATACATGATAATCCATTTGCTAATCGAGTACAGATATAAACAACATAAGAATTTAATCTGTTTAGTATGCCTCCTACAGGGTATTATATTATTCCATACAAACATACTTATTACAGCCACATAATAGCGCTAGAAAATCAACAAATTTCGTACAATTGTTGCAAAATTTTGTTAAATTGCGCGTGCAAAAATATGTTTATAATTAAATGCATAATTAAATATTCGTAGCATGTGAGCAGCAAAATTAATGCAATTTGACTGCAGCCCCCGAAAACGAAATCAAAACAAAAAGTGGATACATTAAATAATTAAATTGATACGCAGTTGTTAAAGGTATTAAATGCGATTATAAATAATGAATTGTTAAATTCTTCGTCTATTGATTTACCAGGAAATCTTTCGTTAAATCGGAAAACGTCAAAAACAGTTGCAGAAAAAAAAAAATTTTTTTTTTGAGTGTGAGTGCACTCAGCTTGAGGTAAGTAAAAAAAAAATGATTGAGCACCAGTTGAAATTTTATAAAAATTGTACATCATATGTTGTTCAATTGCATGATAGACAATGAGACACTCAGTGCTTTAATGTGGGTAAGGATTCTTAGTTCTGTGAAAGTCATAAATCAATATGCAATAATTATAAAACTTATGAATTCTTTTAAATACTCGTATTATACATTTCAGAAACAAAGTACCTGTATATTTGTTCCGCTGCGTAAATAAATGCTTAAAAACTTGTTGACTGACCAACTGAATTGACTGACACTCGTCGCAGTTGTCCAAATAAATGCAAAGTTTTAATGAAACCAAAATAAACGACGCGATGATGCCCACAAAAAATGTTCCCAGTTTCGGTCCAAATATGTGCACAGAGAGATACAGTTGATTTGTGCTTTATTTTGATATTTTTTCAAATAAAATAGAGCATTGACAGGCGGATTCGTTGACCATAAATTTAAATAGCCTGGCTCGCCTGGAGGGTAATTAAAGTTTCTTAATTAGTTTGTTACTGAAACAGTTTGCAATTATTTAACTTATCGCATTTTATTCTAGTCGAAAATAAAAGGGAAGCCTCGAATTTCACAATATGTTGTCATATAAAAAATATTTGGATTTAATTCGAAAATGTACCAAATGTTTTATAAAGCATAGAATTCAATTCTTACCGTTTTGGGTTTTAAATGTTTGGAGATTTTGCATAATTTGAGTTTAAATATTTTATTAAATCGATTTGATGAAATATTTCATGAAAAAAACACCATTTTACTTGTATGAAATTCATGGAATTCTGGGCAAATCTGTTAACTATTATGGGTTAAAGGCACTGACGCACCTTTTTCTCATGCATATCTGGGAAATTTGCCAAGTCTGCTCGGCATATTGACATTGTTATTGTAGTTGTTGTCGTGGGGAACTTTATCGCATTTCCGGTGACACTTTGAGGCAACATTGCTGACGCATCTGTGGCCCATTGACGACATTGCAGAGAAAACAGCTTGAGCGACAGATGCGCGATCAAATATTGTGAATTTCAACTGAAAAGTATTTACACAACGTTTTCTTTTGTTTTTGATTATTTATAATTATTTACTTTTTCAAAATTTGTAGTGTTCAGTTGCGTTGGAAGCGCAGCGAGAATTTCACAAGTGTCTCTCGAGTTGTTTATCTTTGGTCAGAACCAGTTTGTATGTGAGTTGGCTTCTTAAAATTATAAATTTAAAATCATAATAAAGCGCTCGAACAATAATAATAATAATAATAAATGAATGAATGAATGAATGAGCATTCAAATGAATGTTTGAAATGATGTGTTTTATTTTTGGCAAATGATTTTCGGAATTTGTCAATTTTTGTCAACTCAGGTCGGCTTAGATCACCTGCCGATCGATGATGCTAAGAGACTAACTAAGTTGACTGACTGACTGATTGACTGATTGACTTACTGACTGACCAAAAGCGAACAAATTGCGCAACTAATTACGCGACTTTGCGGCGCCATTTAGTTAGTCAGCATTGAAATGTTCAAGTTTCGAGCTCGCACAATTGGAAAACACACTCACTGTAGAATGGCAATAGCCATAATGATAACCGATAGAGCCATGAAATTGCATTTCATTGGGCCCAAATTCAAATGGCCAGCAGCCGCAGCCTTCGACACGTACGTGTAATTTTAATTAATTTGTTTTTTAGAAATTCGCGAGCCTGTTAAATATATATTTCTGATTTCGCACGTTGCGGCCTCAATTTGTTCAATTTTCGAATATCGATCGAACAAACAGCAATTGAGCTGTTAGCCCAGCCTCGATTTCGATTTAATTTCTGATTTTTGGTTTTTTTTTAGATTTTTTTTAGTTTTCTGCTTTTTGACTCATCTGTGTGCATTTCATTTCACTTTGTTTGTTGTGCCGGGTTTTTCGCATTTATAGCCAGCATTAATCATACATGCGGCAACAACAATATCTCAAAATATACTATATAAAATCGTTAATAATACGTTATGTTTTGTGGTTCGCGTTGAACTTGTGATGGGGGAAGGGGGGCTACTAGTTTCGACTCCACTTTATGATTGTTGTTTTTGTTTTGTCGTGTCTACACACATTTTGACAATTTATGATTGGCCATTAAGCTAAACACTAAATTGGCGCTAAGGCGTGAGTTTTTGTTAATCGATGTTGATGTTGAACTTGAGGTGGAAGCCGTCGTCAGAAGTGACTGTGCGAACTTCACATCAGACTCCGGCATCGATAAAAGGCCAATGAACAGATGTTAACTGTACTCGTACTCGTACTCGTACTTCGAGTTCGCTTGGGACAGGAAATGAGAGCAGCAAAAAAAGAGGGCAAAGTTTTGGCAAGGATTCGAAAGGTAGAAACGTCGAGAATCAAGAGCCAAGTTAAGAAGTTGTTGACACGAAGATGCTTTCGCAAACTACAACTGCACTTAATCATCAGATTAATAATGGTTAAAATTGGCACCTTTTGAATAAAGCAATAAAACAGGTGCTCAGACATCTTTTTCTCAGTTTGTTTGCTTTTGAAATAAAGATAATTTAGTGTCAAATTTGAAGAATTTTAAAAGTAAAGTCCACATAAATTCATATTTTGGAATATACAAATTTATTGTCTACAGAAGAAGTTGTATATTTGATATTATTATTCATTTAAGTTTAGTAAGCAATTGTATATTAATACAGATTTATCCAACTTTTAAGGGGCACCTCTTTGGGATTTTTTCAACTATTCTCAACTGCAGAATAACAAAAGCAACTGGGGAATTCCCCAACCGTATTTGACCTCAATCGAATGCAGAGGACAATCAGAAAGTGCAGTTAACTTTTCAGCAGTTATATACAGAAACATTCTTTTGGTTGTTTGATTTTGCTTACAAATTGTTGCCATAGTTGCGCTTCATGTAGCCAAGTGGCAAGTGGCACAAAAGTGTTGTAAGTATCTGCTGGAAACTAAACTCATAACAAGACAACCCAACTTTTCAGGCCCAAAAAGTTGTTTTACCGCAAACAAAGGTCCTTCCCTTTCTCTTTCCCCTTTACAATTTGCATTTTGTGGCAAAAGGGAGCAGGAAAAGAACTCACATCAAATTTTGTGTCAAATAAGCTCAAATTTTGAAGGCGTTTCCCAACTGGTCAAAGAGGCAACACCATGAACAGTTTGCGGGCAGCTGTTCAGCAAACACTCTCAACAAATGTCAAGCGTTGACCGTGTCAGATACGCACAAACAACAAAAAAAGATACAAAGATACACAGCCAACAAAAAAAAGATAGACAGTGATAAGATTGCAGTCAAAATGCTGAAAGTTTGCTGAAATGTTGATTTTACTTTTGACAAATTTATGGCAATACATAAAAAAATGAAGCTGCAAAGCGAAAGTGTTTTTTATCTTTATCTGACAGTATAAAACTGAGCTTACAGCTTAATCAGAACTAATCTCAAGTTTGATCAATACAAATCGATAGGAAACAGGTTTAAACTATGTTTTCGGAATTCACCAATTTGTTGCTTATTTATGTTAAAAATATGCAAATAATTCAAAAATTATTTAAATAGGATATTTATATTATAGAAGGCAACATATTCATACGAAAAAACCTATTTGAATAATTTCTTCGAATCGCGAAATATCTCTGCTGACATTTGACAATTATTTTTAATTAAATTTGGTTACTATCAACAAATGTGATTTATTTTATTTATTTATATGGACAGCTGTTGTAACAATCACAATTTTTATGAATATGATTTCGAGGAACACCCTTTATTTGAATGGGATGTTTGCTTTGTTGCTTTTGCCTCTCGGTGACAGAATGAAATTCGCCCATACGGAAATAACAATAATTGCAGCTATAACATGGCAATGACGTCGGTGACAACAACAACAATAAAAATAACAACAACAAGTACAAAGTTGGCCGATTGGCATTGGTCGCATTTTGGGTTTTTTATTTTTGTTTTTTTGGTGTTCGATTTACAACGTTACTGAAATTTTTGTGGCTTGGTCATCAACTCGTTTAGCAGCGGCAGCTGAAAACCAACACGCGAAATTTATATCATTTTATGAGCTCGCCTTGGCTGACAGACGAACTTAAAGTAGCACATCTCTCACTGTCACTGTGTGTGTGTGTGAGTGTGTATCTGTGTGGCCCACATACTCGTATTTGTCACCAATAATTCGGCAGCTTCAAGTCCGCTACGGGAATAGCTTTAAGGCTGGGAATAAACCTGCCACAAATCCGCTCAAATTAGATAAACATGTAAATGATTATTGACACAAAAAGGACGACTGCCGACTGTCGCTGTGGGCGAGGGATGAATAAAATCTGAATGTGTAATATGCGTATGAATAATAAGGTATCCAAACAACAAGCACACAGAAAAAGGGACACAACTGGCAATACAAATTGACATTTTATTTGCCTTTCACCTGATGACAGACGACAAACGACAGCCCGCAGACAACAGACAACAGACAAAACGCGACGAGACGAGACGGGAATCAGCCGCAAAACGGGCCCAGGGTGGGAAGAGAGGGAAAGAGAGTGGCAGAGAGAGAGAGAGAGAGAGAGCGAGGGGCATTTCAGAACCCAAAAAACGCATAATGAAGTAATTGACTGGAGTTTGTGTGCGGAATTCTCTCGCACATGTCTAAAGCAATGTGAAATAAACAAATCGCTAGCTTAGCCTAGCTATCTCTTTAAGATACAAATGGGTCTTTAAGATACAAATGTATCTTTAAGATACGAATGTATCTTTAAGGACCGTGTGTCGTTGCTTGAGCTCCCTTCGCCAATCCCCCATCATTGACAATACATTAAAAGTTCGCTCGCTTTACTTTCAAAATGTGAATGCACTTTTATTATACTAAGTTGTTGTTATGTTGTTGTTGCTGTTGTTGTTGTTGTTGTCGTATACGTGACGAGTTTTTTTGTTGGCCATTGCTCTACTTTTTCTTTGAGTAGCAAAAGCAGCAACATCAGCAACATCAGCAGCAGCAGCAGCAGGAAGATGAAATTATTTTCGGGCTTGTTGCCTTTTTGGACACACGTAAAATTTCGGCTTCAAGTTGAGAGTTTTCTTGATTATTTATGGAGCTTAAATTTAAATTTAAACTGAGCAAAAGGTGAATGTTCGTACACATAACTGAACTGAGATTTGTTGGCTTAAGGAAATTTTTCCAAAATTTAAGCACAGCTCCCGCTCTAACTTAAATCCATTTAAATTTAAATATCAGTGTTTAAAAAAATAGTAAAATAAAATTGGGTCAGTGATTGGTTAGTTTATTTAAATGTAATTTGTGGTCAAAAATGATTCGGTTCTTTTCAATTTGTTGCCACTTTCATTGTGTTTTTGGTCAATTAAACGCGCAAATTTTGTTTGCTGTAGCACAATTAAATTTGTGTCGAAAAATAGTTAAAAGCGAAATTTGTGTGTGGGGCACATCAGCAAAGCGAGTCACGTGCTGTGAGGGTCATCGTTGGGTTTGTCACCAAGGGGAGGCTAAGTTAAGCTAAGGAATTCGCATTACACGATATAATAATAAGTAGTTGTCACAGTCTATCAATAACAAATGAAGCAGCTTCGCTAATCAATTGAAATCGAAACAAAGCGAACAAAAATTAATTACGTGTGAGGTCAGACAACAGTTCGTGCCTCATGTGCCACTTCCCATTGACCAGGTCTATAGTATATAGTATATAGTAAATAGTAACGACCCTTTCAGTTGGTTCTAACGCAAATCAATTGCCGGCGGCTGATTATCAAATTAACCGACAAACCGACAGAACTTATATTTGTGGTTATTTCCTTGATTGTCCAAAGTCCATTTAATGAACTTGATCAACGGCATATTAAGTATACGCAGCGGGTGGCCATCGCATGTGTTTTGGATGGCTTGGGATTGATTTACTTTGGTTTTGGCTGATTGGCTGAAAGAGTTGAAGAGTTGAAGAGTTGAACAGTCAAGTTTAGCTACTATTTAAATATGCAATTAAATTCTATGCCACTTAAATATGGCCATTTAAAGAGTTACCCAACAACAAGTGATGCGCCTGGCAGCAATCTAAACTTATAATTAAGCTTATATTGTAAGATCATGTAATGCCAAGTCTGGCTGCAAGATCGTGCTAAAAATAACGAAGAACGCATTATAAATGCCAAATGGCTGAACGAGTCCAGAGAAGGGCAACAGCAGCAGCAACTGCAACTTGAGCAGCAGCACTTAAAGGTAATTTGCCCCATTATGGCGTAAGGGCCTGCAAATTGCGCATCTAACAAGTTAAGAATAGAATAGGAAAGCGATATGCACTAAAAATAGTTACGAGCACATCCAAATGCAGCAGCAGCAGCAGCAGCAGCAGCAGCAACTACATCAGAGGCCGCACCAAGAATTGCTCCTGTGATGATGATGATGGCCCATAAACGATGAGCAGCGTTTCAGATGCTGCTGCTGCTGCTGATGTTGATACTGCCACTGCCTGCATCTACTGATTGACATAAAGAGCAAGTGGAGTCATAAAAGAAGAAGCAAATGAATCAACATTCCAAGCGGTCAACGTACCACGTACCATTTGCCATTCCACAACGTTCAGGACGATGATGAAGTTGGCCAACAGCAGCAGCAGCAGCAGCAGAAAATGACGTTCTGGCCATAAAGACAAAGACACTGGCCAATGCATTGAAAGCGGCTGCTTAACCCAACCAAAAACCAAACAGTCGAGACCAAGGCAGACAAAAAAAAGATGCCAGAACGTAACATTAAAATAAACGCGTGCAGATAAATCTTCAGGTTCTGCTGGCCTGGCCCCAAGCGAACTCCACGCGGTTCAAGATGATGGTAGAGCAGAGCATGTGGATGCGGATGCGGATGAGGCCGGCGAAGAACATGAAGAGGATGAAAAAGAAGGCCAACAAAGTCCCAACGAAAATGCAATCAAATGCGTGCACTGTGAAAAACACAATGCCAACATTTACTCAACCATTCCATTCTTTTAATGACAATGCAATCTCTTTTGTACAAAATAGAAAATAGCTGTCGATAGACAACAATCAGGTTCCCCTTCTATTTCTGGCTTATATTAATTTTTTAAATTAAATTTAATGACAATTTTTTTGTTTTTTGTTTTAAGTTTATCTCTCAGTGCATTTGAAAGTATGAAAGTATGCGAAACCTGAGCAGTCTAAATATTAAATTTATAGTACTCTTTCTCTCTTCTTTTTAAAAATTAACTCCGCAGTTTATTTAAATTTCTTTAACACATTTATATAACCAAATTTTAATTTTTGGTATTAAAACTAATATAATATAATTATAATTTTGTTAATTTTTTGTATAATTTTTAACTTAAAGTTTACATAAATTTTTTTTATTACTTTGTAATTTTATTTTAATTTTAAAAATTAATTTACTTTTTGCCGACTGCCTTTAGTCGTGCCATATTACTAAATAAATAATTAAAAAAAACCGGCGTCACGATTTAATTACATTTTTCTAAATTTAATAAATTTATGATTTAGTTTCTTTTTGCGATAAGAGCATTTGCCGCTATCGATAAAAATATATTATCAGCTATGCCACAGAAATCTCTTTCACTTGAATTTCACGTCAATTTCATTTCTCCGTGCCACAGTCCAATCACCTGAACAATTTTTGGTGAAACGAAATCATCACTCAACCCACTGGCGTCCGATGCCATGAGAATAATGTCACATTTTTTGTCAGAATTTTAGAATTTAGAGTTGTCGAGTAACTTTTATTGTTTGCCGTGCCAATAACTTTTAAATTTATTTAAGCTACACAATATCAATTATTATATAAATAAATTAAATAATATTAGTTAAAGAAGAAATAAAATAAAAACCTTCTATTCTGCAATGATAAACTTAAAAAAGTTGCTAAACAAAAACTTGGAAAATTTAATCTGAGAAGGGGCCAACTCTAGCAGCCCAATTCTAAAAGGTTGGTAAACATGCTAAAAACTATAAGTTCTGTGGCACGGAGTAATTTTTGAAGTGAAATTGATTTTCTCTGAATTCGATTTCACTTGCGATTTCTGTAGCATGCCTGTATATTAAGTCTTATACTTCTCTTAAGTCTGCAGTTTATTTAAGACCTTTCAAAAATTAAAGTTATCATTTTTTTTTGAATTAAAATTAAATAAAATACAATAGAAACTGCCATAGAAGTGTTGAGGTTTTTTGAATGAAGAAATTCTTTTCTCTCGACCATTTTTCTCTCAGTGCATGTGTGTTAGTGTGTGTGTGCGAGTGTGAGTGTGTTTGTGCAATGCGTACGTGATGTCCAGCACTGGTCACTTGCTCACTTATCAGTTTTGCCCAAGCTCGCCCCGTTTTCAGTCTCAGTCGCAGTCCAAGTCCAAGTCCAATCCAAGTGTCCAATTCCAGGCCATCTGCAAAATGCACGCATCGCACATCGCACATCGCACATCCGTGAAATTCCTCAGATGCTCTCTCGTGCTATGCATTTACGTTGACGTTGCAATTACAACTTGCGGCCAGCAGCAACAACAGCAGCAGCAGCAACAACAACAACAAAAGCAGCAATAAGAGAAGAAACTGAAGCCCTTTCTTTGCTTTCAGTTACGTTCTCACGGCCAAAGGCGGGTCACATTCCCCTCCCCCGTCTATCCCTTTGCTCCTTGATTGTCTGTTGCTGTTGCCTGTTTACTGTGTGATTATTACAAGAAGCATGAAAATAACAGGCTTTTGCTTAGAACCTCAGCTCGGTCGCTCGGTAAGTCAGTCAGTCAGTCAGTCAGAAAAGTAAGTTACTTAAAAGCTTGGCAACTTAATGCCACAACGGCTGTGGCGGCTTCATTATGGCCCAGACACAAAGCCAAACAACTCGAGTGCACTTTAAACTCTCTTAAAGTGCCGAGTGTCACTTAAGTGACCAGGCTCAGGCTCCTCCTGCTACCCTCTCTGCTCACGTTTGACAATAGATAATTGTCAGATTATGGATGACACATATCCGTTGTCGCAGCTGTTGGATGATAATTGCATGCCACATGTCTGTGTGTGCCACTTGACGGAATCGATTCAAGTGGTTAGCACTTTAATGGCAATATAGCTATATGCATTTACATATTCTGACTGTTACAAGACCATCATTTCCCCTTTAGACATTTCATTAAATCTTCTTTTTCTTTCAATCATAACGCACCGAGTTGGGCTTATTGAGTTGTCCGCGTCGCAGCATTGAGAACTCAAGTCCCTTCGCATTGCCAAATCGAGTGATCTGGCCAATTTGATAATCTGCCGGCCCAGGGCCATACTTCTTAAGAGCGGGTAAAGCCGGTCTGCTTCCGAAGGAGTACTGTGGTCCCCGTCGCTTTCGGGCATCGCAATTCTCAAACCCAAATGTGCTGGGCAGTGTATAGGCAGCGGGTCCGGGTCCTGTTTCAGTTCACCACAATTATTTATTATCTAATTATACACATTTTACTTTAATTTTACCTGATTGTCTAGGCATATTTTTAGAAAATTACTAAGAAAATACAGAAATACTTCAAAGGAAGAAAGTTTGGTTTATTGTACAAAATTTTGAGAATTGTTCTAGATGGTTTCCTAATAATTTACGACTGTACAACTAAACTTGAATAGAAATTTCTGTTCAGGTCCAGAAGATCAAATATTCAAAGGTATAATGATTTAAAAAAAAATTGTATTAAGTTAAACAAATATAACAAAAATTTTGTAATTGATGTTTTATTGTTGATTCGTATAAAGGTTATGTCATATAATGATGATAGGACTTCAAGCTCATTTCCAATATTCTCATGACATACTTTAGAAAATTAAAGTGCAAGAATTATTCAACAATCTTTTTCTGAAAGAAAAATATTAATAATAATTATAAGATCTATAATATTTAATTTCATAATCGTTCTTAGAGAACAGTCGCGAATTTAATCACTGCTTAGTGAACTTCAATTTACATAATTTTACAGTACTTGTTAGTAGACTTATTTTTAATAGGTTTACCAGACGCCACAATTGACACATTGGTTAAATATTTATTTGCTGCATTGTGTTTGCAATCCACGTAATTATTCCCCGACATCGGCAGCTTCTGTTGCTGCCCGGAGGCAATCGACACTTTGGGAGGGAAACAATCAGAGAAGCAACACCACATGCTTATATATTATTAACACCTAAAGCGTAAAAAAACATTAATTAAGCCCAATGCACACGCCATGCTAATTAATGTTTAATTTGTTTCAAATTATACAGCGATAATTTGCACAGTGCATTTCGCATTGTTCTACGATATTCACGTTGTTCGATAATAATATGAGATATGCTCAGCCTCACATTTCATTGGACAAACGATTCATTCATTCATTCAGTCGTTCAGTCGTTCATGCATTCATTCATTCATTCACATCATTTTGCCCTCAAGCTGAAAACGCATTCTGACAGGCGAATCCGTTGTCACATTGTCTGTCACATTGTCCGATGTTCATTAATCTAAATAATATCAACTTTTTACGGCAACTGTCGTTGGCTGAACTCGGGGAATCCCTGGACACCACCTGGGAAACGGCAGCCAAATTGAAATAGGTTCCATTCATTTATTTCTGACAGCCAAATTACAAACTCAAATTTATGCAAGTCTTTATGAAAGTCTTTATTAGCTTTTATCTCGCTTATTGTTAGTTTCCAAATAAATTACATTTTGCAGTAACTTAAAGGCATTCAGTATTCAGTATGTAAATACTACATATAACAGAATAAAGTAGTTCTGATTTTGTAAACACGCTTTTCATAAAATTAAAGCTTTATTTATAATAGCGTAAAAAATGCGACAAATTAATAATTAAATATTTAAAACCTATAAAAATGCAAATATATCGTAGTAAATGAAAGTAAATAGAAATAAAATTAAATTGGTAAATATTGCCAGAGCGTATTTAAAATTCTATTGTCACATACATTAATGAAAACTGTATTTGCTTAAAGTATTTACTTGAAAACCATGTCATATACTTTTTTTTAAGATCAATTGATTCAATTTCAATTAGATATTTCTTAGTTGACCCTTTGCCATATTCCACTTGAACTTTTGGCATAAACTTTAATTCCCTTTTCCGGCCATTTTTTAAGACGAAAACTTTTGACGTTGCTGTTGATGCTTTATGCAGTCTCTGCATAAATTAAGAAAAATGCAAAAAACTAAAAAAAGAAGTTTTCAAACTCGCAGCACTTACATAAAAATTATGCCCCGGGTGGAGGGAAATTCAAGATTGTCTTGCCTGGCTGGTTTGACACTCTTGATGGGCTTGAAAGAGATTAAGACAGCAGAAAGTATTAAAGTTTGAATTTGAAGCTAAATTAATGTGAGCATTTCAATTAAATTGCAATTACAGGAGCAGCAAGATGCACACAAGTGCCGCATCGAGATATGTGGAGCAATCGCAGCAGCTGAGGCTTCATCTGGATTTGGGTATTTCCAATCAACAGTCGGATAACGATATTGCGAAGGAAACAAATCTGCAAATGCCAGGAAAAAATTGCAAAAATATCCAACAACATCGAGGACGACGACGACGACATGGCCACAAAGGAGAAGGAGAAGGAGAAAGAGGAGGAAGAGCAGCAGTAGGAGGTGGATTTGTTGGCATTTTTTGGTCCATCAATTTGGCCATTTTGATTTGCCTGGCGCATAGTACGAATGCCGGTAAGTGTTGTTGTGTCCTGTTGAAGCACTAATAAAATTTTGTTATGACTTAAATGATTTGACATGCAACGAGACAGGCGACAGTCGACAGTCGAGACAGAAGAATTAGAGAGAACGAGACACATGCTGCACAGCAAGGCAGCAGAAGCAGATACTGTAACTGACAGCAGCAAAACCGACACACACACACAAACCTCAATTAAAAGCACATCAATAACACTTGTTACCCACCCACATATGTGGGTGTATGTGTATGTGTGTGGGTGTTGCACCCAGTCCATCCTCTTGCCACGTCTCCAATTGCTTGGCAATGCAATTGGCACTTTGCTTGGCAGCTGGCTTGAGGGTCTGTGATTTTGATTTTGATTTATTTAACAATTTTGCCAAATAGCCAACAAGCTCGGACTTTGTCGACTTCCCCATTTGACTGTCTACCTTCTGTGGTCTTCGGTCAAGAGTTCAATGTGGTTAAGCTGACCGCAACATGAAATTGTCTAAAAGTGTTTTGATATATCAGCTTCAATAATGAACGTTTTTCTATAATAACATTAATTTGAAGACAACACACAATTTCATCAGCACTTTATTTTTATTATTATTGCTTCTATCTATTTATTTTAATTATTTGATTTTTTATTTACCATTTATTTATTGATTTTATTTATTTAATGTCAACTAAGAGCAGTTGACCAATTAAGTAAAAATTAAAGTATAAAATATAATAAATATACAAATTAAGTTAAATATTTATAGTTTAAATTAATGTTAAATTGAAAAGATAAAAAAAATTAAAAAAAAATAATAATTTGAAAATTAAAATTAAAATCTGGGGGTATTAAAAATTATGAAATGATCTTGATTATGAAACTAATTTCCAAGAAAAAAGTCACGAGAACTTAATCTATTTAATTTAATTATTTAGTTTATTTGTTTGTATTAATATTTACATAAGAACTAGCTGGAAATAAGCTCATAATAGGAGTTTTTTAAAAGCTTTTTATTTTTATGACTAAATTCAAGCCAAACTAATTCCATTAGATATTTTTTTCTAATTTCATTATATATTATATATTATTTATTATTTATTTTTTAATATTAGTTTTCTCTTTTACAAATTATGTTAAATTGTATTTTCTATGCTAGAAACAGTTCAAAATTATGCCAGTTAATGCCATCAATTGCTACCAACTCTAGTTCATTAGAGCATTCAGTTAACCCCTGTTTGCTGATGATACCCATCAATGCTTTACCACAACCACTAACGCGTTTTCTAAAAGCAGTCAACAAGAGTAACAACAATAACAACAACTAGAGCCAGACAAATTAACTAAACTGGGCAAAATGAAAATGAGAATGAAAATGAACATGTCGCTGGCAAAATTAACACCAGCATTAGAATTAGCCCCCAAGTTACCTGTTTTTAGTGTCAGCCCCAAAGTATGTACCTACCCCCTCTTTGCTCCCTCCATTTTCC
The DNA here is from genome assembly GCA_037043435.1 of Drosophila suboccidentalis. Taxonomy (NCBI): domain Eukaryota; kingdom Metazoa; phylum Arthropoda; class Insecta; order Diptera; family Drosophilidae; genus Drosophila; species Drosophila suboccidentalis. The sequence continues at coordinate 42,460 of JBAMBK010002133.1, read as the reverse complement.
ACTACGTAGATACATATGTACATATATCCAGGGGCAACAGTTTTCACAGCCAAAATAAACGCCAGCCAGGCAACGACGATGGCCACGAAACAAATTTAACCCACCAACTAAAACGCAAAAGCAGCCGCCGAACATTTCCCCAAACGCAAATTTCGAAAAGCGCTTTAAATGCTAAGCTGCATTTAGGCGCTTGACACGATGCACACAAACACACACACACACATTTCTGTATATATATGTGTGAGTTTGAACTTGTCTCCTTTGTGTGTTTACCAGCTGTTTTCAACATTTTTGCTGCCGTTGCCGTTGTTCCCTTTTTTTGGAGGCAAAGTTCGGCGGCAAGGGGGTCATGCGGCAAGTTGCGGTGTTCGCGGAAGTGGCTGTTGCGGTTTTGGAATGTGTTTGCCATGTAGTAACCCCCCCACCTCCGAGTTCTTTCCCTCTTCTCAGCTGCAATTTTGGGTGTCCACTTTGCGTTTATGTGTGCTCCAAGTTCAGCATTTTCAAAAGTTCTGCGGCTCAGAAATTGTTTCATCTAGTTTTTTAATACTCATAAAAAACGGCTCATCATATTAAATAATTATTCTCACCAAATTGCAGTATTTTATGCTCAGGCTTTAAGTGCTTCGGAAACCCTTAACGTTCTCCGAACCGGAACTCAATTGATTTTCAACCTCTTTTTTTCATTACCGGTCAAACGTCACGAAATTAATTTTAATTTTTTATGGCTCAACCTTTTTAATTTTCTATTAAGCGACTTGCAGCCATAAAGGCTTATTTTATAAGGCTGAGAAGATGAAAAAACCTTAGCAATCCTGTCAGTTACCTGGTCGACTTTAACCAATCCGCTGCCATTTGCAGTGCCATGGAGAAAAGGGCACAAACAAAAAGAATAAGGTACAATTTTGCTGAGATTATTTGTGGGGCCTATGCAAAAATACTCTACAAATTTCCATATTTAATTAAATTTAAGAGAAACTTCATTTTTCGAGCATGTTTTTAAAAATGTTGAAAGATAATTTGAAAAATATTTTATGTATTACTTTTGTATTAGTTTAAATATTTTTAACTTTAAATCTATCTAAGGATCTATCCTGTTTAAATACTTTTTTCAAGTTTATTTTATATTTATATTTTATATTTATTTTAATATATTTTTATTTACTATAGTAAAGAAAGAATTTGTTCTCAAATGATAATTGAATAGTTAAGGTCTAGTATCTATCGATTTTTACTCTGCAGAAAGTAATCTTTATATATTTATTATAATTTTAAAAATATATTTAGTTCACATATACATATAATATATGTCATATATACAAATTAATAAGTTTTAAAGAAATATACATTGTCATATTTAGTGATTGTATCAAAATGCTCCTTAAAAGTCTCCTCTTAGGAGTGTAAAGGATAAACGTGGTTAGTAATTGTTGTTATTGTGTGACCATTTTAATGGCACTTTTATGTTCTGGCCTGAGCACATAAACAAAACCAAAAGGCACTCAAAGTAAAGTAAATAGCGAAAGAAGAGAACAAAAGAGAACAGCTGAGTTAAAGTCAAGTCATGAAAAGTGCATTTAAATTGATCATAGGAGAATAAACAAACAGAGTAATCGGTGGAGGGCGCGACGAAGTCATATCAAAAACACGTAGCTAGGTGAAAATATGCAGAATGCAAAAACAAACCAGTCCCATCCCCAAAACCACTTACACACACTCTCACACCCTGCCACACACACACACACACAACAGCACTACATAGGACAATTGTCAAGTGTGACAGGAAAATGAAAAACCAGAGGTCGTAACTAATATACATAGACTGATCAAATGATAGATACCCTGAATAAAAATTTAAAGTATGCAAAGTTGTAGACACGAATATTTTAAAGTAGTTTTATATTATATATATACTGGAGAATAGGTATTGGTTAATTTGTTTTACTAAATAAATAAAATAAAATAAAAGAAATTAAAATTTTCTTAAAACTGTAAATAAAAACAAATATTTAAATCATAATTAATTCAATGAATAATAATATAAAATTTTATCAGACCATGTAGAATATAAAATTAAAATAATAAAATTTAAAATATAATTTTCTTCTGTTGCATCTCTTTGGAGTAACTACTCTGTAATTGTTCTATCTTTCATCTATTTTGAGATAATTTTCCAAAGTTATACAAATTATTTTTAGAGTTTATCATACCCCCACTTATTACATATGGGTTTTTCCAGGATCGCGAACGCGACATTTGTACGACTTTAAATGAAAAAAAAAAGTGAATTTATTCCAATGTAGAATCTATATTTTCATCTTATTTGATATTTCTTCTAGCGTATAGTATAAAATAAATAACTTGAATAAATTTTTGGAAGAAAATTTCACAAGATGTGAGTTTTTAATCAATTTTACGTTTTTTGGCAAGGTGGACCTTTTTCTGGAAATGCCCATATGTAAGTACAGGGTATTTGAAAAAAATCGACAGCAACTAAAAATGAAGCACATTTTTGCAGATTTTAAACACATTTCAGCTTCTGTGAAAGAAGTCGTCAGCAGTGCAAAACCGATTTGCATATTTTTGTAAAACACCCACACACACACACACACACACACACACACACCAAGCACACACACATACAGCTGGTACAGTTGTGCAAACAATACATCCACATAACTTGCATACAATAAATCTTGTGACGTCTCAAGAGAAAGACGTCACGTAGCACAGACAAAAATGGTGGAACTTGCTTTTCCTGTTTCCTGCTTAAGTTCCTGCCCTACAAGCACTTTGTTGTTGTTATTGTGATCTCAATGTGTGTGTGTGTGTGTGTGTGTGTGAGTGTTTGTGTGCTGAGTGTCTGTGGAAATCTTTTCACTCGTTGATAGTTGGCAGCCACAGCAAGCATATGGCAAAGCCAGGTTCGTTGAGGTCGTTGTTGGTTGTTGCTGCCACTTGCCACTTGCCACTGCTGCTGCATCCTTTGCCCCGTTGCCCCACCCCACGTGCCACCGCCGGCTGACGAAGAAAAATTGTAGCTAGTTCACATGAAAATTGTCAAGTAAACGAGTGGCGCTATTACCGAAATGAAAATGGCAATGGAAAGAAAATGAAAATGAAAATGAAAAGAAAATCGAGCTCATCGTGTTTATAAAATATTATCATGTGTCTGTCACAGTGCGCGGTTTTTATAATGAGCCACAGACACTGCCAAACCGGATACGGGATTTGTATTCATGTGGTGTAAAAGAGAGCTTTGGGATATTCTCAAACGCACAGCTCGACAAAGGACCTTCAGGTTACGGAGGTTGAACTGCAGCAGTCAACATGGAACTCACTTGTAGTTAGAGCAGAGTGAACTTTGGCGTAAGGGTCAGTTTTAAATTTAGAGATAAATGAGATTTCTTAAAAAGTACTAAAACACTTGCACAAATAAATGACTGACAAAATTAACTTTTATATAAATTAATTGAAATACAAATTTATTGGTTACTTAACTAGCTAAATATAGAACTTGTTCGCTTAGTCTCACTTGTTGATAATCATTACTTTGTTGATCACATATTTTATTATTTAACTTTAACTAGAGTATAAAACTGCTCCTAGTTTAGAGACCCATGACTAAACCATTTTAGTTAGTCTGCTTAAATGGTCTACCTCGCTCATTTACTGTTTCTTGGCATCAAAGTGACATCCTTGTGCGAGTAGACCAACCGTTTAGGGCAAGAGATAAAAGGCAACTGCAACCACATGAAACCACATGTATCTGCCATTAACTGAAAAGACTAAACAGTCCCCAAGGCCAGTTAAGGCCAAGTAGTGTCTGGCAGTAAGAGGCTCCTTTTGTTGGGTTCGTTGTTTTGCGAACGGGGTAAATGGGTAAATAACGATATGTTTACATGTGGCGGTGTCGATATGCTAAAAAGTGGCGAGGAATAAAATGGAGCAAACGCAACTGTGCCGCAGATTTATGTGCGAATATGTGTGTGAGGAGCCAAAAAAGGTGGCACGTAACACATTGGCAGGCAGACGACATTGTGGGTGGCCAACAGCGTTGCCAACATCTTTGTTGGCGGCGTGTCTGAGGAATTGTGTGTATGCAAACAAAATTGGGAACAACAAACAAAAAGAAACAAAACACAGACAGAGACAGACTTGGGGAGAGTGAGAAAGACAGCGAACAGCAGTGCAAACAAAATGACATGAAATTGTTGTTGTTTCAATAACGTGGGAAAGACAAACGTCTTGAGGGTCGACAAACAAACAGAAGCAGTGTGCAACATTTTGTGGAGCACATGTGTGTGTGTGTGTGTGTGTGTGTGCATTTTAAAGCTCGAGCTTTAAAATTGTTGCACATTTTGTCAATGTGGCCTGAGAGCTGAGCTGCTCATTTTGAATGCATACTTCATAAATCCTTGTCATAACTTTGCTATCAAGTTGCCACAAAAGCGTTAAGAACTTCGCCTGCCAGCCAGGATCCAGGATGCAGCATCCAACATCCAGCAAGGATGCCATCGCTTTCTGCATGTTGCGTATACGCTACGTTGGCTCCCAATTGCAATTTTTATGACACTCGCCACGCCCACAAAACTATTTATTGTTCATTTATATGCAATGTCCTGTGCTACAAAATAGATGGCCTGGCGATGGAAACCCGAGCAATGATAAATCTAACGACAGGATTAGAAGTCATAAAATTGAGAACGACTTGATGGCTTTTTGGTGCGAACGCAAAACTTGAGACAATAATATGATCTTGGCATATATTTTAAAGAAGTAAATAAGGCAATTTATGATTGGAGAGAGCTTACAGTAAATTTCAGATTTTTATGGATATTTCTCTTAGCATATTTTAAAGTAGTAAATAGTTTGCAAAGGGAGTTTAAAGTTTAGATTGATTTGTAGTACTTCCTTCTTACTTCTAGCTAAAATATGCTTTATTTTTTGCAGAGCATCGACATCTTCAAGTGTATAGAAATTATTTTCAATGACTAAAATTTAATAACAATTTAATTGTTTCATAATGAGCAACAAGGCTCTTAAAGCTCCACTTACAACAACTGTAACGCTTCAATTAGCATCAACATCAAGTACGATGTCTACAACGCCTAAGCCTGCCACGCCCCTAGAACAGAAAAATAACATGAGAAATTCTTCAGCAAACCGGAAATATTTTAATTTCCGCTTTGGCCTTTTTTTTTAACTTAATTTTTTTACTGTTGCCAGCTTTTAGGCGCAACTTCTGGGCCAGATTTTTTAATTGCGCCGTGTTGTTGTTGTTGCTGTAGGCGTAACTTTTATTTTATACATTAAATAAAAGTAAATACTTTAAGCGTTGGACAAACAGCAGCCACCAACAGTCAGCAGCTAGCAAATAAAATGAAAATGTAAAATATAATACAAAAAAAATGTAAATTTGCATAAAATGTTTTAATTCCCATCCAAACACCCACTGCCCTTCCCTTTTTCCTTTCCCTTTTCCCTTTTGGTTTGTCTGTCAGGCTTGACATTTTAAAGATGTCCCATGTTTCCCAGACCAGAATCGCAGCGCTTAATTGAATTGTTTAATGGAGTCTTACGACAACAGCAAACAGAGCGCAGTAGAGTGAGAAGGGAAAAATCAAAACGGCGTAAAATAAAGCGAATGCGGGTCGTCCAACCGTTGAAATGACCACGCCCCCTCACACCGCCCTCGTTACAGAGCTGACCCAACACAGCTCTACCCTGAACCATCCTTTAATTTAACGCCACTTTGCAGCCATATAAAAAAAAAGCAGACGACAACAAATTGTCGCCATTGGAGGCTAAAAGAAAGGAAAGGACAAAGCGAAGGTAAAACTCACACCTTATTAACATTATCAGCTGTCGCAGTTGTTATCTTATCAGTTCCATTGAAAGCTGCGCATTTCATTTACAATTTTATCAACCTGTCCGCTGATTTTGTGTGCATGCAAACTTGAGCACTTTGCCTGGCAAATGGCAAAAGTTAAATCTACTCGCATTAACAGAGTATTTACCTGGCTTAATTTGAGTTGCCTTCCCACTCGATAGCTCACTATTTCTGCATTTACTTTTTGCTCCTCAATACAATTGGGATTTGCTCTGGCAGCTGTCTAAATATTTTGCTTCTCTTTTTTCTGGTACTATTTATTTTTTGTAATTTAAAGTTGTTTACCCTGTAGACTGCATGTAGAGCGACAAGTCACGTTCTCACATAAAGTTTGGCAAGAACAAACATTTTGTTTATAAGTCGACGCCAAAAAAAAAATATAGTGAAGAGAGCGTGTCTGGAATTTGTTTTTTTGTACGACAGCAGTTTTTTGTAAGTTTGTTTTCTTAAGTTTTTTTAAGAATGCTTGCAATATTTAAAATATTTTAAAATATATACCATTAGTTACTTTAGCAATTAGAAATTTGAAATTACTTTTCTGTAAATTAGTTAATAAGATTTTAATAATTTCATTTCTTGCTTTAACTAAAATTCTTTTCAATAAATTTGTTAAGCAATTTATAACGATTTAGTAAATATCTAAGATAATTTTAATTAATTCATTACCTTTTAAAAAATATTAAATTAAATATTCAGAAGCATTTTAATTTATGCCTGCATTAAAGTTTAGGTAACTTTTAAAGAATCTGTATTTTTCGATTTTAAATTTGCATCCCTTTAACAATTTCCAATCATTTTTCGAAGTAACCTTTTGGCTCACAGACTAGGCCCAAACTGCACACAACTTGCAGCTATGTGTGTATGTGTGTGTGAGTGTGTGTGTGTGTTTGAGTGGGTGTGTGACTTGCAGTGCTAGCAATGCTAGTGAAAAAAGCAACAGTTTGCCCAACAGCCAATGCAAAGGAAAGCAAACAGATCCAGGAATAGACCAACAATTACCCTAACTGGCCACCGCATCAAAGTCATATCTTCGAGCCAGCCACAAAGTAAGAGGAGACGGACTGAATGAGAGCAAGAAGGACCGAGAGAAAGTGAGAGAGAGAGAGAGAGAGAAAGAAGACTGTGATTCGGTTCAGTGGCGCATGCTTATGAGCAGTTAAAGCCGCTTTAAGCTACCATTTCAGCCAAACAATTGCCAAACGACCAAAAAGCAACAGCTTTGGCCAATAACAAAATGCGTGCTCCGGTTTTGTGGCCTGGCCAACACAAGTTCAGCTCATCATCGAAGTTCATAATTTTTTTTTTTTTTTTTTGCAATTTCCTTTGGGACTCATTTTCCGTTTTCACACACAATTTTACTCTCGACCCGACCAAGTTTTGGACAAAGTGTCTCTTGTAAGTTTACAGATTTCTTGTTTGGCAAGTGGCCCGTTTAACCTGGCCGAAAGAGCCCAACACAAACCCAAACAAAGACCCGGCCAACTTTGGCCTCGATTGTTGTTGTTGGTGTTGGTTTTGCGTGCGGATTTTGTTGGTTTTTGGTCTAGGCATTATTATGCTTATTGGCGCATATGGAGCACGTATTATGATAGGTAGTTTAGAAAGAAGGAACACCTTCTCGTTCAAATATGATATCACATTCGCCACACAGTTCCTCTGCTGCCTGTTGGCTAAGCTCATGCGTATGGCTTCAATGAGAACGTGTGCGTTTTAGATCCTTTTGGTCATGTTTCTCGATTTACCAGCATAATGCTCTTAGCTCTCAGACTGCCGAACACACACTCCCCACACACACACACACACACACCACACATATGAATATGCATGTATTCATATGCTCTTTAAAGCAACCAAAACTTGACTCTTGCTTCTAAATATACAAGTCAACAATTTGCTAAGCTTAGCTTTTAAATTAACTCAATTAATACAAATAATATATTATATATTGGGAGAGATGAATTAAAGTTCTTTGCAATTTAAACAAACACTGTATTAGATAATTAGTTGATTAGTTTGCGTAATAAATTTGATTTTAAATTAGTTTAGACAAACATGTGGCAAAAACATAAAATATTACCCTCAAAAAACTATTTATACTCTTATTCAGGCAATCACTTACAATTATAATTGTTAACAATTTATTTGTTAGCTTATAATAATTAGTTTACCTAATAAAATTCAAATTAATTATTTTAATTAAAATAAATTAATTCATTTTTCAAAAACTACTGGAGAACTAGTTCATCCATAAAAATAATGTAGCTCTGGCAACAGATTCCCTATGTATATTATGCCATATTGTGACTTCAAAGGCCAAGCCCGAGTAAATAAATATCATAAAAAAGAAGCTAATTAATGTCATAACGTATCAAAAAAAACAAAATCTTATCAAAATAAACTACCTGCAAAACATGATACCATGTAACATGATAAATGGTATAACTCCATAACGATTGCCTCTTCATGTCCAAAACAATTACAAAAGCAAATCCAACAACAACAACAGAAACTGAACAGTAGCTACAATAAATGAAAAGACGAAGGGCAAGAAGAGGGAGAAAAAAAAAACTTACTTTCATTTGACAGCTGACGCGTCATAATTTGTTTAACGTCTCCGAGCTTAATACGTAAAGCAAATAGACCCACACAAAATGCCAAAGAGCTCCAAACACACTTCACAGTGCCAGAGAGAGATGGTGCAGTAGGAGAGAGAGAGAGAGAGAGAGAGACAAGCCGGGAGGTTAACTTCTAAAATGAAAAGTGTTAAAACTTTTACTTTCAACGCCGTTTGTCGTTTTTGTACATATATCTTGGCCCACTACTCTGTGGGCCAAAAGGGGGCACCGGCGAACCAAGCCAAGTCAAAGCCAAAGCCAAAGCAAACCGAACCGAACCGGGCATGTAAATTGGCTTTTAAAGACCAACAAAGTGTCGGCCCAGCTGAGCAAAAAGAGCGTCAACAAGTGTCGCATGTGACTCTGCTGCGGGTAATTACAATTGTGGTCACGTTCGACTCTGGCGTCTGTTTAATGTTGTGTGTTGTGTGTTGTGTGTTACACTTTTGAGCAGCGATCAGCAACACACAAAGATACAGCGAAAGAAATACTGCAAATTAAATAAAGTCGAAGCCCAAATAAGCCAAAAACTTGGACTGCATTTTGGCTGCTGGTCACAGTTACAGTGTCAGCCAACACTCAGTGTACACGCTTATGCAATTTGTCAATGTGTCGATGAAGAAATGATATGAAACTGTCACTTGTCCGACTCTCTGTCTGTCTGTCTGTCTTACATGGCTTTATTATTATTTTATTTATTTATCTTTTTTTTTATTTAATAATTTCATGTTAAACTGAAACTTGGCATTGATGCAATCATTTTGATGGATCGAATGCACTTTAGTTGTGAAATGTTAACTAATCGCTTGCCGAGTTGTATTATTATTCAAATAGCTACAATTAGGCAGCAATTCTCTGTGGCACGTGCACTATAAATCTATCCACATATCTATCTATCTATCTGAGCATCTATGCGTATCTATGTGCATCTGTTGAATTAGCTTGCTAATATGCCTAATGACAGTCGCCGGTTTTGCCGCTACAAAAGGCCGACCGTCTGCCATTGTAAACTGCGGCATTATTAATTTAAATAGCATGTCGAGCAGGTAAACATACAGAGAGGCAGACAGACAAATAGATAGACGGACAGATAGACACGCAAACAGCGGCAGATACAAAATCAAGCTTACAGATACATATGTATCTTGCCATCATTGACATGCACATACAGATATGCATGCAATAGCGACTGTATTTGCTATGGGTATATAAATACAGCTCTTGTAAATTAGCTAGGCTGCACTAACAGCACCAGCAATAACAACAACAACAACAACAATTGTAACTACAACAACAACTGACAACAACACTGCAACATTTCACACATTGCGCCTTTGACTATTTGATATGTTCGTTGACAGTTGAGAAATGTAAAGCAATGCTGGATAAATACCTTTGCGTGTCGCATTTTATTCGCTTTATTTTAAATGCCCTAGGGCCAATTGTCGAGGGGTATTTAGGCTCAAATATATGTCAACAAAGACTTTTAATATTTTTTAAATTGAAATTTTAAAGATTAATTATATATTAAATATAAACATTTCTACGTCTTATATTATAATATACTTAAAGTATAATATACTGAAGAAAAGATGTTGACTAACATTTTTAACTATTGTGAAGAAATTTCATGCATATACTGTCAAAAATTTTAAACAAATATTAATAGTTCTAAAAACTATATTATTTTCTTAGAAAACTTTCTTTTCACTTTTGCTTTCAATTTGAGTGCAATGTTAAACTGTATCTGTTAAACTTAAAATAACCGACCGCAATGTAAAACTGTTTCTGTTAAACTTAACATAACCAACTGTTAGCTACACGGTTGCCACAATTTCCTTTTTTGCTTCAAAACTGGCTCTTTTTTTCCTGTTGGCGCAATGACACTTTATTTTACGATTTGGCTTTTTTTTCATCAGTTCAGAATCATTTATTTTGTTTAGTTTTGTGTTGAACTACATATTTATTTTTATTTAATAACATAATCACTAGATTAAGATGAAAATGTGAAATACTTTGGAAATATGTGAGATTACTTTAAGTGCTTGTGAACGAAATATTGTTTATTTAATCAAATGCAAAAGTGACAAGAAAAAAAGTTTTGACTCTTTTTTAGTCAATTTGGCTCATTTTTTGGTTGTTTTAAGCTCAATCAGATATTTTTAAGTGGCAACCGTGGTTAGCTTCTCAGATAACATGAAATTTAAACATTTTTATGCGAGCTATTCAATTAGTGCTTGTTTCTGCCCTCAGATTTGAATACCTATGCTATTGTTGAGATAAATTACGCTTAACAACTACTAAATTTCTATGCCCAGCCCCTCACGCAAATTACATATATCTTTAAATGTTTGAAAATCACCTGCTATTTAAGCGTATAATTTGTTCACTTGACGTTTTTTGCTGGCCAATGAGTTTGCATTTATTCTGGGTTGACTTTTCTCCAGCTCAGCAACAATTGCTGCTGTTTCCCCTGCTTCTCGAGTTTGTGGCTCATTTATCATTTTTCAGTGCGACAAACAAATAAAACGAAAAGTAGACAGCACTCAAAACGCTCATTTGTTGTCATTTGTCTGACTGTCTGACTGCCTGACGATGACTCTGTATTGTCATTGTATTCATTTTTTTTAGATACATATAATGTATTTTTTATTTTGAATGCCATTTAAGCAACAATTTTCGAATGACATTTCAGCTGCCTGAATTACGCGTCGTTGATTCTGAGGCAACAATAGGCTCAGAGTCGATTCTAGTTATACGAATTGATATGTCAAGATACTCAAGTTGAGGTAGAAGTCTGTTCATTATTTAGTCGGTTTCACAGCACATAAATTCCAAGTATTACAGCTGCATTCAGTGCAATCACAATAACGATTTACGAGCCAAGCGAAATTCATTTCAGTCGCTTTTCTTGGTTGCACTTCATAAGCAAAACAGATTCTCTGTCTAACTAACCGCAAACTGCTTAAGTGGAGGGCCAAGTCCGTGGACGTGGCCACAACAGGATATTTTCCCTGAAGGGGAGAGGGCCACTTGCTGAAAATCTAATAATGGCCTGACAGCCAAGTCGTTTGCTTCTAAGCCAAAGTTGAGTAGTTGAGTTCATGAAGTAGGCCCAAAGAGTGAGGGCGCAGTTCTTAGAAAGACAGTCAGATAGACAGACGGTTCGCAGGCTGAGCTTGGGCGCAGGACAACCGCAGGACATGCCACTTGACAGAGCTAAAATTGTTGAAAGTTAGCTTTTGCTATGCTCTCCACTCGGGATGATTTGTTATTGCTGTAGTTAGGGACATTTATGGCCTGGTTTTAAGGCGATGCCATATTTATCAATGGGCCGCCTCTAAGTATTATTAATAGTGCGGTTTAGCGCTATCTTTGAGGCCGTTTTCATTTGTTTGCCATCTGTTTATTGCGTGTTTCCCGTTTGCTCATAACAATTGAGCCAAATTGCGCTTATCATTTATCACTCGCAATGAGAAAGAGCAAATAAGCGAAAGAGAGAGAGTGAGAGAGTAAGGGACGAAAGAAGATTAAACGGTATACGAATTAAAAAATCAATGCAATTTATGACCATGAATCAGCGTACAAATTTGCATACGAGATTTTGTGCGGAAAACAAACAATCAAATGCTAATTTCCAATGCAATTTTTTAAACAACAACCATAAATTGTTTGATGCCGAGACAAAGGCGACAATCTTAAGTACAACTTACATTCAGCGAGAATCATAAAGAAGCGCCAGCGAAATCTTAAATAAGATCTTGCGGTGGCGTATACGTAATCTTAGGCACGACTCGAATTGCGCTTGTGGCAAACCATTTTCTTTTTTCTTTTTTTTTTCATTTATTTGCTTACCCTAAGAGTATTTAACAGAGTGTTTTTATCAATTTAATTGGAAAATCTTCATTATAATTGTTAGATAAAAGTTAAAATTATATAAAGTAATGTAAACTTGCCTGCAGGGTATCAGTTAGTCGCTCAAACAGCACTAAAGTCTCTTTAATTTTTGTCATTGTTGTTTAAGCTTCTGTTCTACATAATGCGCATAATAATTTCGCTCATTTAAAACGTGTTGGCCAGCCAAAAACTGACAGACTGACAAACTAACTGACATACCCTAAAGACCCAGACAGACACACACACACACACGCACACACACACACAAATGCGACGCGTCGTCGAGAATCAGCAAAAAAAAAAATATAAAAAAATAAGAATCAAGATGATAAAAAAAGACAGTACTACAATGGGAAGTCGCGGAATTAACGTTGCGTTCTACAATGAAAACGGGAAGCTGTTCAACTAATTGCAACGTTTCAAATTTCGCGTGTTACATAACAAAGCGAGCCAAGTCCCAGACACAAAATCATTTGTATGTATTATGTATGTGTGCCAGTGTGTCTGTGAAACAAGGTAGAAAGAACACAGCGAATACGAGACTCTAAGTACAAACGTTGATATGAAATCCAGAGATGGGTGAGAGCTCAAGCATAAAATAGTTTCAACAGAATATAAAAATCTATGTAGGATATTATACCCATAATACCAGAAATGGAACTGTATATAATATGTGTATATCAAAAGAAACGAAGCACTAATTGTTATAGTTTTTATTGGGCTAATAAAAGGAGTGAGTGGTTTATTTATTACTTTTTATAATACACAGCTTCAGTTGCCTTCTAACTTGAATTTACATTAAAGTGCAGCATTCATTTAGTATCATTAAAAGGTGGGCGGTTTTCACGAGAATTAAACTCTAAGAGAACTTAAATAAGAGTGCATTTTCAATGTTAAACTAATGTTTGCAAGAAATACCTTTTTCATACACACAAACTTCGAAAAAAAACATAGTTTCGGCTTAAAAGTTTTTAGCAAGTGTTCATTAATTTTTCAGATGTTTGGAAATATGAGCATAAATCAATAATGTAATCAAAGTTTTCAAATTACAACAAATAAAAAGAGCAAAGAACAATTTGGTGTATCACTTTACTAAACAGCTTTGGGGCTGTGGCTATTTTTTAATTATATATAAAAGGGGCATAATATTATTGTGCATTTCGTTAAGCAATAGTATATTCTTTTTTATATAAATATTTTAAAATATAAAATGTAATTTTTAAAATGAACATTTTAGTTAATTAACGCCGAGCAATTTGTGTTAAATTTCCCTCATTTCCAGTTGTCATTTCTGGCCACCCAGAATCATTTATCAGGAAAACTAGATTTACTGCTTCAACGTAAGTAATTCTGGCTAGTAAACAGATATCAAACAGAAGGTCTGCTTTTCCGCTTAAAAATAAACTCAATTGTAACAGGGAAAAAGGAAAACTAAACTATGAAACAATAAGTGGAAATGAGCAGCAGTCGTCTAATGAAGCAGCTAGAAAAACAATTTTGGGATAAGAGAGTTGACAAAAACTGCAGAAGCTTGTTATAAAATTCGAGTGCGTGTCACACAGTGCGTATGATTAATGCCAGCGCATATTTAATCATTTTTCATGGGGCCAAAATGACAGCAAGAGAGATGTCGCAAGATTGTTGTTGTTGTTTTTGTGAAAACACAAACAAAGGGACAAGTGAAAAGCCTTCAAGGCAAGAAACCAATGAAATTTAAGAACAACTGGGCCCAGTTGTGGCAAGTGACAGACAGACGAGCAGTCAGAATTGTACACGGGGCAAAATCGACTGCAAGTGACAAAACCTACAACATCCGAAGTGCCACGCCCACGACAATAAAAGAAAACACAGTGTCTAGTAAGTGGGTGGGGGGATAGAAGAGAGCCAAACTAAAACTAAACTCATTTAACTTTTGCCGTATTTTGTAAGCATTTTACCTTGACCAGGAACAACAATAGCGACAGCAATCACAACAAAAACAACAACAAGAACAACAAGAATAAGAAAAAGCGAAAGCAAACAACTGTTATCAAAATGTCATTCATTCAAATATGTACCAAGGGGCCAAGGATCGTTGTGCCTCCCATTTTAGTTTTCTATTGTTGATTCTCATTACATTCTCTGTTTGCCTCTGGTTGCTTCACTTTTGCAGTGCCCACCGACAGCAGCAGCAGCAACAACAGCAACAACAACAACAGCAACAGCGCATCCTCCACAAACGTCATGGTCGCGGTCACGCCGAGTAGCACCACTTCCAGTGGTGGCGTCATCAGCACCACCGAATCTCTGCCGGAGCAACAGCAGCCACAAGGTGAGCACACAGGAAAAAAAATTATTCTAAAATTCAAGTTTAAAATTCTTAAAATTAATATGAATTAAAAAAGTAACTCCTAGGCAATAAAATAGTCACAAAATAAAACCAAAAACATTTGATTTCACTGAAAAAGTTCTTATAGATTATCAAAAAATATTTGCGAAAAGGTAATTGAAAAAATCAAATCTTAACAGGGATTAAAACCGAAACGAATATCAGTTTTAGTTACGGTTATCGGTTACGGAAAATCTTTGAATAAAGGTTTCGTAACGGTGAACCGGTTTTGGTATGTTTCGGGTTTGAAATACCGGTATGGTTTCGGTTCACAAAAAAAAATTTTTTTTGAAAAAATATACAGTCGAACTTCCCTAACTCGAACTTCTCTAACTCGAATTCTCTCTAACTCGAACTAAATTGAGTGGCAATAGCGTATACTAAACCGAACAAAAAGACTTCCCTAACTCGAAGTCTCCCTAACTCGAACTTTTTTCTTGGATAATGGTGATTCGAGTTAGGGAAGTTCGACTGTAATTATATTAAAATTATAAAAATAATAAGAAAATGAAAATCAAATTGAAAAATGAAAAATAAAAAATAAAAAAGAAAATCAAAAATAAAATACAAAACTAATAACCAAATATCAGAGATCGCAAACAGATCAAAATTTTTCGTTTTAAATTATTTTTAGCTTGTTTTTTAAATGTTTATAATACAAATTAAAAATAAAACATACTTTTAAAATTGTATTTAAAATTTACACCATAACTCTTATTTGTAATTTTTAAAATAACAATTAAAAATACAACTTTTTTCAATTTTTTTATAAATATATAAATGAAACGGTTATTTCGGCTTACGGAGTTTCGATTTTAAGGTTTCGGTCAAATGAAAATTTTTATTTTCGGTTACGGTTTCAGCTACGCTTTTAAATTTCAATCGGTTTTTACCGGTTAAAGGTTTCGGTTTCGGCTAGGATTTTAATCCCTGAATCTTAATTAAATATTTTTGACTCAATTTAAGAAATTCCGAGATAAACGAAGTTCTGACACCGTTTTTTTTTCTGTGTCGAGTTTATCTCGTCTTCCCACTTTTTGTCTTTTTTTGGGTCACTTTCCTAAACCTAAACTAAAAACCCAAACAATGCGCTTTTCAATTGTTTATAGGCCAATGTCTGCTCGACGGCCTCTGGGTGGCCGAGACGACGGTGCACTGCGAGAAGCAGACGAGCTGCCGTGCCATCCAGCGAACAGGACACTGCTGTCCCGATTATAAATGCGGTAAGTTCAACTTCCACCCCGTTATGCAAATGGGCATGGTCGGAGCGTAGCCATCATTTTGAATTCCACTTTCATTTTTTGCACCTTGCCTACTCCACAGATTGCGAAAAGGATGGCAAAACTTATGCGAATGGTGATAAATTATTTGATCCGGATACACCCTGCACCGTATGCTACTGCAAAGGTAAGATACGACAGACTTTTAGAAATAATCTTAAAGTAAAAATACATATAAATATGACTGATATCTGCATATGGACCAGAAAATTTCAATGATCCATTTTACAAGAGAGCTTACTTGTTTTTAAGTTTCCTTATTTTATTTGTTTAATTTATAATTAAATTTAATAAATAAATTTTTGTCAAATTTTAATTTTAAGCAAAAGATTTTCGCTAAGTATATATTACATATTTGGCAGACAAAAAAATTTGTTGAAAATATTTTAAAATATCGCACACGTCAAGTATAAAAAGGCACAGTGGAGTCTGAATACAGTGCATACCCAGAGTAGCAAACAATTCGATATATTGAACACCTTCGTTACTAATTGAATCAAAGTCCACTAAATTCGAACAACAACTTGAAAGCATTTTCAAGCAGAAAGCAGCAGAAAAAAAGCGCACAAAATTTGCAACTTTGATAATTAGAATACAGTCGAACTTCCCTAACTCAAGTCCTTATTATCCAAAGAAATGGTTCGAGTTATGGAGATATTTGACTTATAGAGTTCGTTTTCTTAAGTTAATTAATTTTACAGCCACTCATTTAGCTCGAGTTTCAGAAGTTCGAGTTATGGAAGTTCAACTGTAATATGCAAAAATTTTGTTTACTATACCCACATTCAACTTTAAATCAATGCCTTTCCGTGAAATATCATATTTGCCTTTCTTTACAAAGCAGATTTTTTTCCAAACTGACATATAGTAAATATTGCCAGCTTGGGGAAAAAGTTTAATGTCACTATACCGTAAAAAAATTGTAATTGTGCCCGGTATGGTTCCACGTTGCCAATAAACTCAAAGAAAATATGAATTAAAAAAAGTAATTTTCGTCGAAATGGGTCGAAATAAAATAAAGTAAAATAATGCATTGATTAATATATATTTTATTAATTCATTTATTTATATTTAATTTTTTCTATATTATTTTACTTGAAGAGCTGAAAAAGAGTTGGAAATTTTAAAAATTAATTTCCATGTTAGCTCTCAGTCGCATGATGAATTCACCTATTAAATGCATCTTTCGAACTGTTGCAGGTGGTGAGATTGTGTGCAGTTCCGTTACCTGTTTCCGGCGCGACGATTGCATGCCCAAATACGTGGCCGGTCGCTGCTGTCCGGAGTACGACAATTGTCCAAGTGAGTAGCTTGAGGTGCCTCCAAATTGCAGCTAACCTAATGATGATTAATCCTTCCCCCCCTTGTCGTCGTGTAGTTCTCGACAACAATCCATCGCTGGGGGGCGAGACGAGCGGCGTGGCGCCCACAACCACAAAACCGGCGCCTGTTGCACCACAAGCGGGTTACAATTGGAATATCACGATTAAGGAGATAACCAAGCCGACGGAAATCCGCATCACGGATGACAATCACAAGGTCAAGCAGACGATTCCCACACGCAAAGTGGCCAGCACTGAGGCGCCAACAACAGCAAACAGCACAACAACAACAACAGCAGCAACAACAACAACAGCAACAGTTGCAGTTGCAGTTGAGAGTACGGCAACAACAGCAGCGCCAGCAACAACAGAAGTAACAACAACAGCAACAGCAGCAACGCCAACAACCGACACGCCAGCAACACCAACGTCAAGTTCAGCGCTTAGCCAAGACACAAACCAAAAAGCACTTCCAGTCAACAGCAGCGAAAGCTTAAAGCTCATTGCCTCGGTGGGCTATAATACTCTGGGGCCGCAACAGAAGCCGCTGGTCACCTACAATGCCGACGGATTGGAGCCGCTGGCCGGGAATGATCCCAGCAAGGTGAACATCAAAAGGGAATACACCACCGAGGGTGCACCACCAGCATCTGTGGGAGGTGGGGATGCATTGCCACTTGGACTGAGCTCGACATTTATACAGAATGGTTTCAGAGATGCCCTCGTGGACAGTGGAGCTGCCGCGGCCGAGTTGGAGCCGGACACAGCGGGCAGTGATAATATCTACCACATTATATCCACCACAGAAGGACCCAGCGGTGGCAGCACCACAGAGCGGCAACTGACCACAGATGGACCCACGTTGGCCAGCAGCGAGATGAGCTCCACCTATGGCTACGAAGGCAACAGCACCACAGAGATGGAGTTGAGCACTGAAGGATTAGTGGCTGTCAGCAGCAGTAGTAGTGAATCTCCCGTTTCCAGTTCCACACAGACACTGCATCACATGGAGGAGGACGAAGTGCCCCAGGTGGAGTCCAATCCGGCCTATCCATCGCTGCCCGAGGATGATTTCAGTCTACGCGATGTGAACTTTCCGCTGGTGGAGCTCGAGGAGATTATTGAGGCGGAGAACAAGGACGAGCAGCGCAGCATTGTCGGCGCCTTTGAGCGGGACAACAACAAGCGCATCAAGCAGGTGACGGAGTCCAGTCTGGACACGAGTGGCAGTGGCAGCGGCGACATGGAACTCTATCAGCCCCAGGTCTCTCCATCTCCCTCTCCCTCGGATCAGATGCAGGCCCAGGGCTCGTCCTTATCCCAAGTTCCTCTCATGTACAGCGCCGAGGACACATCCGCAGAGACACGCATCCAAAATGTCAGCGAGCTGGCCAAGATTAGGCGTAATCAGAGCGAGAACGAGACCAGCGGAGAGTTGGAGAGTGGCAGCGGCAGCGGCAGCGGCGAGTTGAGAGAACCAACAACGCCAAGAGCGAACTATGTGCCAGTGCAGGACATTGATGAGCTCGGCTCAGGCGCTGGCCAGGCACAGAGCACGGCCCAGGATCCCAAGGCAGACGCTGAGAGTCTCAAGCTGGACGAGAGCCAGGAGCGGACAGGAGCTGGCGACAGCAAGGCGACATCGAGAGCCGAAAAGAGTTTCGTAGAGGGGGCGGGCCAACACCTGGACAGACTCTATCTGCAGCGAATATACTGAGAGATCGAACAGGTAGCACAAGATACTTTGGTGTATATACAAACTATAATACATAGCAGAGCTGTAATTAACCAATTACAATTGCAATTACTTGAGTAATGCAAAAAGAAAGCAATTAAATAACTTAAAATATTTATTTAAAAGTAACTAAAGCAATTGGCAATTGAGAATTACAAAATTACCTAGTAGATAGGCAATTCTTGACGATCGAAAGAATCCAACAGCAAAGTGAGCAAAAAGTCTTAAGTTTAAGTAGCAAGAAACGAGAAGAAACCATTAAAAATTTAACATTTCCATAGACTGCAAACTCTAAATTTTTAATGCAAAAACAAAAACAACAAAAAAAACTACTCAAGCGGCATGCGAATTAAATATTTGAATTTATATATACCTAGTTAAGTAATTATGCCTAATAATTAGCAACAATTATAAATGCAAAAATGAAAATAAGAATCAACATTGATTGAAGATGAACCGATTAACTAAATGCTGGGCTCCCCAAATGCAATAAATAAATATATATATGTTTATTTTTTCAACTACTCGTATTTGCACCAAGTGTGTAAAATAATTGCCTAGTTGTATTTCTATTTATTCTCATATAAAATAACCAAACATTTTTCTACTTTAAGTAAAACTAAAATAAATAATAAAAACATAAAACAATTCACATTGCCACACCCACATCCAAACACACACATAATGCGCCCACATAATGAAAATTAAACAATGATTTTATTTAATATTTAATGTATTGCATAAATTTAAATCCAATGATGATTTTGATTAATGCAAATTATATAGTCCTGTTCGATTTGAAAAGCTTTTAAGTTTAGACTGAGTATTGAAAGTTTTAATTTAAAGCAACTACTTTAATTATAATTTATAGACTATAATATTATACGAAATAACAAGAAATTTATTAAATATGTCCATAACTAATTCATGAAAAAAGTGTCAAAAGAGCAGTCATTTTTTTAGTTAGTTATTTTAAGCAAACAAAACTAAAAAAAAAGGTAATAAAAATAAAAATCTATAATTTATTTAGGCGCGCAACAATTTAGCTATGTAAAGCATTAAATATTTGCACAATTATTTTATAAATAAAAAACATAAACATAAATATAAAATCAAAATAAAAAATTACTTTAATTAGCGTAAATTTAGTATCAAGTTCATTTTCATGTGTACGAATAATAATAAAAGAATATGAATAGTAATAAAAGTATATATAAAAGCTGTAATTTGTTTGGGGAAACTGGAAATGAGGATGATATTGGTATAAGAAACATTCGCAGCTGTCCTAGCAACAATTGCGCAATGGCCACACCTACAATAGCAACAACAACAGCAACAACAACAACAACATGACTTCTCATTAAACATGCAAGTGCATGCGGCGGCAATTACCAACAAATTAAATGAACAAAACGTACACAGCAAATATCACGACAACGACAACAGCAACGACAATTGTTGCATCACAGCAGCAACATCAAAAGTTGCCACAACAGCAACAGCAACAGCGGCAACAGAGACAACAAAAAGCAACTCAGGTTACCCGCAGGCAACAACAAAAATATATATTGAACTGTAATGTACAATATTAAACAACAACAACAACAGCAACAAAGAAAAGTTACTTATGTAACAAGGTTGAGGAGCTTTTGATTAATTTTGTATGCGCCACGGGATCTTTAACGGGAGAAAGTCTTTGGATTTCGGATTTCGGCTTTGGTTTCGTCTTCCATTCGTTGATTGTTGGTAATTTACGTTATTAGACTCCAGCAAACGCTTTCGATTGGAGGAAGCAACTGGTTTGGAGGAGCAAGACTTTCGCTTTCAATGTGCATTGGTAAAAAAGCCAAAAGTCAATTTCAAATACTTAAATAATTTTTGTGTTTTATTGTTTTTTTTTTTTTAGATTTTTGTGTTTGTTTTTTTGTGAAACTTAACAAAATGCAAATCCAAATCAATAAATGATTTATGACATGAATGAATTAATTGCGTCCAATTTGATCAACCTGCGATTGCAGATTGTTTATCACCTCCGAGGGCACAGTGTCGCCCAGGATATCGAAGAGATTGATGCGCTGATTGCCGGGAATCTGCTCGTAGGCGCCCAGTTCGATGCCCTCCTGGACATTCTGGATCTGTGCATCCTTGGGTATGAGCAGCGTCTGCTGCGCCTG
Source organism: Drosophila suboccidentalis (assembly GCA_037043435.1). Classification (NCBI taxonomy): domain Eukaryota; kingdom Metazoa; phylum Arthropoda; class Insecta; order Diptera; family Drosophilidae; genus Drosophila; species Drosophila suboccidentalis. The sequence goes on along the minus strand of JBAMBK010002133.1, from coordinate 21,176 downwards.
TCGGATGGCCTCGTTCGTGTAGGCGGCGCCATCACGTGTCTGTGGCATGCAACGCACGCTCTCGGCCAGCAGCAACACGGCCAGAAGGGAACACAGCGCGAAGACTTTCATAGTGAATTTGTTAATTATTTAATTATTTGACGTCGACTTGAATGAAAAATACAAATATAATTTCAATTTATTAATTAGAATTGGTTATAAAATAAAATGTTGCATGTGGCTTAAGTTTCAATTACAATTTGTACTCAATTTATCTACTATTATCGTAATTTTTGTTCACACACTCAATGTTACGTTTTGATGTCTTACCTGACGCGTGTGCTTTGTTGTTATGCTTCAGCTGCGCAGGCGCCACGCGCATTTTATAAGCTGAGCCATCGCTGGAAGTGCCTGGAAAGTCGCTGGCATCAGCAAACATTTCTGGTTTTTGAAGCAGACAAAATCAAAAAACAAAAACAGAAAGAAGAGCTTAAACTTACCATTGCATATGATGTTTTTTTTTTGCCAGGCGACCCATAAAAGTTGATTATTTTTAGAGCAGGCAAATAATAAAATTATTATTATTGGGCATTTGTCCACTTTTGTTGCGAAGGTTAAAGCACAACAGAAATGTCAAGAGGCGCTTAACCTTCCACGCACACTTCCAGTGCACAGGTAAGTGACAAAAGTGGTTGATCAGGTGCCCCTCAACTATCCGGCTATCTGGTTCATTAATGACCGCCAGGCCAGGCCAGTATTAATAAACTTTAACAATTGTGCGCGGCATGAAGAGCCAAATTGTAAATTGCTGGCTAACCATGGTTTTTATTTTTTTTTTTTTGCGTAAGCTGACACCAAAAGCTGCAAAAAACCAAATGCATACATTTGTTATGTTCGCTTTCGCATGAAATTTGACAGCGCAGCGTATCAATATTAATTATTAAACGATTAACTTTAGATATTTATTATGCATGTTTACGTAACAGATTTATGACTAAACTATAAAAGTAAGCGGCATCAATACCTAAATGTTTGTTGAATCAATTTAAAATTGATTTACAATTCGCGCTGCATTTCAAATTTCAAAAAGCGATAAATATCAGCGCTTGGAAAATGTCTGCATTTACGACAGGTTGGCAGCCCACGATTCACATTTTATCGTTCGCCTCCAGAAGATGTGAACATCAACCTATCGATAACTTAGAAAATCAATATTCAATATTTACCCGCTTATGCTAAATATGTTAAATATTTCCTTTAATAAGATTTAATTTTTATTACTATAAATCAAATGTTTAAACTTTTGCTGCATGAAATCGACAGTCAGTGTGTCTGATTAACAATGGCCGCGTTCACCAGAACTAATCAATCAGTAATCATGTATTTTGTTTGTTCGATAACAAAGCATCACAATCAGGAAATTTCAGCGTACTATTTTGGTGATGAATTTTCAGTCATCATAATCACAAAATTTGAAATTATGATTGCTAATCACTGCATTTCACCAAAATAATCATGCAAATTTCATCGATTTTCTGTTGTCGATTTGTTCTGGTGAACACGGCCAATCGCTTACTCAAAAATCGCACAGAAACATATCGATATACCGCATTTTTAATGGTTTTAAGCATCACTAATCTATTTGTGGTCAACATTTTTTTGGCGATTTTTAATTTTTAATATTAAGAATAAAATCAAAAGCAGCCTTACTTTTTACAAGTTAAAAAACGCAGCAGAGTCAAGTGTGTGTTCTGAGCAAAAATAAAGTGTACAGTTCAGCCACTGCACATTAAGTGAAAAGCCGAACAAAAAGGCCGCATCGAAACGCACGTGTGCGAGAATATGGAAGCAGAGAACGGCGAGGGGCAGGTGCAGGTACACCTGAAAACCAAACAAGAACAGTGAGTTTGAAATCAAAAGCTGTTTTGATTGTTAGTAAAACACAATTCACAATTATTTAGTTATGCTGTGCCAGATGTTCCATACGCCATCGAAGGCAGCGTTTCCACCACCGAATTGAACATATTCCTGAATGCCTTGCTGCAGAATAACGGCGTCGATGGCGTTGACTTTGATTTCCTGGTGTTCGATGAGTATCTGCGTGGACGATTGTGCGATCATCTGCGCGAGAAGGCAATCAGTTTCGAGGATGCCATTGAAATTGAGTACGTAGAGCGTTTTCCCGCTCCAGAGCCGCAGGATTGTTTGCTCCACGATGATTGGGTGTCGGCGGTAAAAGCATGTGGTAAATGGATTCTAACCGGTTGCTACGATAATACCATCAACATCTGGACCAAGAAGGGTAAACACAAGCTCACTATACCTGGCCACACGGCGCCAATCAAAGCTGTAGACTGGATATCATTGGATGATGAGAACGGACGCTTTGTGTCCACCTCACAGGATCAGACAGCGATGCTGTGGCAATGGAACATTGATTCGAATGCCGTGGAATGCATTTCGGTGTGCAAGGGCCACGAACGTGGCGTCGATAGCGTCTGCGTGAGTCCAGATGCTCAACGCTTCGCCACTGGCTCCTGGGATACGATGCTGAAAGTGTGGTCAGCCGAATTGGAGGACAGCGGCGAGGGAACCTCCAAGCGTGCCAGGGAGAGCGGCGTTAGAGTATGATCATGTCCAGCTATCAACTTATTGACAATTTATATAAATCATTTATTATTTTTAGACGCCAAAGCTGACCCTGCAGGGCCATCGGGAGAGCATCTCATCGGTGCAGTGGATGGACAACAGCACAATGGTTACGGGCAGCTGGGATCATACCCTCAAGGTGTGGGATCTTAATCTGGAGGGCATCAAGACGGAAATATCAACCAACAAGTCCATATTCGATGCCAGCTACTCCAAATTGAATCACCTCATTGTCACCGCATCGGCGGACAAGAATCTGCGCCTTTATGACGCACGTACAAATCGTAGGTTGAAGTGAATATTTAACAGAAAAACATATGTAGAAGCTAACATAAAACTCCATTGCAGAGGGATCTGTGGTGCGTAATACCTACCTGGGCCACAATGCTTGGGTGCAAGCGGTCATGTGGTCGACCACTGAGGAGTTTCTGTTCGTATCCGGAGCTTACGATAATCAGAACAAGCTCTGGGACTGCAGAAGCCCCAAGGCGCCGTTATACGATTTGCTTGGACATGGCGATAAAGTTCTGGATATTGACTGGTCGAATCCCAAATATATTGTTTCCGGAGGTGCCGATAACACTGTGCGTGTGTTCAAATCGAAAAAAGCCGAAATAGAGAATATGGAAACAAAGTAAAATTTTGACAATATTCAATTATATAGTAATTAGAAACTGATAAGTTTAAATAAAATGTACATTTGTTTGCTTCACAAATATCGATATATATATTTTTGCAGTAAATGCTACCGGCGATATATTGCACACGCTTAGTAAATTATCGATAACCGCGCACTGCATCGATATAAATGTGACAACAAAAGAAACATCAAACAGTGCTGCCCGTTTAGCAATTTAGTTGCTAGATCTGGCAACTTTTAAAAAAATATGCACCTTTTTTTTTTTAATGTGCTACTAGCCACAAATCTAGCAATTTTTAATTTTTCTTTAGCAGTTTTAGCAACTTTATTACAGAACAAGCAATTTTATATTTGTTGAAAACGAAAATTTTTATGATTTAGCATTTTTTTTTGGCAATTTTTAAATAATTTTTAGCTATTTTTAGCAACTTTTTTTTCCAAACCTAGCAATTTTTGCTTCGAAGATTCTGGCAGCACTGACATCAAAAGCGGCCGACCGCTTGTCTGCCTGCCCGACGACGACGACCAAACCTAACAACAATTTGTGCAAAATTTAATGAAGTTACAATTTAACAAGAATAAATATCCGGTATAATTATAGTTTAAAGTGCACAGCGTTTGACAACGCACGCCAAACAAAGAACAGCAGAAACAACGCGGCCAAGTGTGAGACTCTGTGAAAGAGCAAAAGAAGGAGCGAGAGTGAGAGAGAGAGAGCGCGACACCAGGGAGCAGAACAATTTTGCAGTGTTTTCGCGACGTAAAAGTAATCAAATTTTTTTGCAAAAAGGTGCGTGTTGTACAATTAACCCCGTGCAGTTCTTTGTCTCAAATTGACAATGAATTATTGCTTGAAATTGTGCAATCATACGATTGGCAGCAGAGCGGCAGCAGCGACGCGACAGCAGCAGCAAAGCGTTTTGCAAATGTCTACGATGAGCTGATTGATTTTTAGCTGCAACCGCGTGCACCTAACAAATTGGTGCATGTTTAATATTTTTAGTGTGACGCTATAATTAAACGTTGAATAAAATGCACAAAAAACAGCAAACGCTTTGTCATGGCCAATGGCAAACTCCAACCAACCGCTGCCGCCGTCGCCGTTGTCGTCGCCGCTGCCTCTCTGCGAGCTGCAGCCGCAGCGTTTGCCAAAATGGCCGCTTGCCTCTGCGCTCCTCTCTCTGCACGGGCAGCGCGCTCCGGTGATTAAATTTAATCCGTTGGGGCTTTAAATGAATGGATTGTGGGCATGAGACTTTAGGGCTCTCAATTTTGCAGATTGTTTGCTGCTTCTTTTTTTATTGACACAGCAAAACGGGTCAAGGACCTGTCGCAAGGCACACGCCAAGGTTGAAATATCTGGTTCATTTTTGGAATGATTCAGTTGAAATTCTATGCAGTTTTCTACTTTGCGCTTAAAAAGTACAATTTCCCTCAAAAATTATTCTATATTCTAAGAATTATCAATTGCCACAAATATTAAATACTATTCTCTTTATTCCGTAGCCTTCCGAGAAACTGAGACAAGCAACAAAAAGACTGTAAGCAGCGTCATGTCTTCAACACCAGCAACGGCTTCTGGTGCCGGCAGCAGCGCGACCAGTTCCAGTGTTGCAGCCACATCCAGCGCCAGCTCCTCCAGCGGCACTGCCTCCAGCAATCAATCCACAGCTGCCGGCACACCAGCACGTGGACGTGGCGGTGCCAATACGAATGGCGGCACTGCAGCAGCGAATGCTGCCTCCGGCAGCAACAATTCAACGGCGACGGCAACATCCGACGAGCCGCGCAAGGATACGAAGTCAACGCCAAGAATATCCAAAGCACTGGGCACCTCCGCTAAGCGTATACAAAAGGAGTTGGCTGAAATCACATTGGATCCGCCGCCCAACTGCAGTGCCGGCCCCAAGGGCGACAATCTCTATGAATGGGTGTCCACCATATTGGGACCACCTGGTTCAGTGTATGAGGGTGGCGTCTTCTTCCTGGACATACACTTCTCGCCCGAGTATCCATTTAAGCCGCCCAAAGTCACATTTCGCACACGCATCTATCACTGCAATATCAATAGTCAGGGTGTCATTTGTCTGGACATATTGAAGGACAATTGGTCGCCAGCGTTGACCATATCAAAAGTTTTACTCTCGATTTGTTCCCTGCTCACAGATTGTAATCCTGGTGCGTAGACTAATTGAATTGTGAACTCTTCATTATGATAACTTGTAATATCTTTTAGCTGATCCTTTGGTTGGCAGCATTGCCACGCAATATTTGCAGAATCGTGAGGAGCACGATCGAATTGCGCGTCTTTGGACAAAGCGGTGAGTAGAGCGAACTCCATTCAACGGATTCAATTCAACAAATATGTAACCCCATCATCTAATCTTCTCTCTCCCTCAGGTATGCAACATGATGCGCAAGTCTCAGCATTACACACGTACCACAAGCTGCAACAAGAAACGAAAATTCGCAAATTATAAATATATATATTAAAGTACGCTAACTATTAACTTAACAACACACACTCAAGAACCAGAAACAGAGCCGTAAAACCATATTAAAATAATAATCTCTTTGTATTTCCCATTACACAGAAGTACGCAAACACATACTCGACATTTTTGTATAATTAGTTGTGCAAGCGAAAAAAGTGTAAAAACAATTTGTAAGCTGTGTTCAAAAATCCATTCTGTTTTCGAGGCAAACAACACAACACAAACAAAAAGTCCCACAGGAAGTAATAAACATTAATCAACGCATCATTTAACTGCACATTGGCATATGAACTAATCAACTACATAAATAAATAATTATAAATACAATTAGTTTACATTACGAGTATATCTGTACAGTGTTAAGTCAAAATGGAGCTAACCGATTAACAACAACAACAAACAAACAAACAAAGCCTATTTTAGTAAATATACTTATTAACACAACAACAAATTGTCAGGGCATCAGATTTTTCAATTAGTATAACTGGCCACACTAACATAATGATTGACAAAACATGAATAGAGATATAAACAAAAAAAAAAGAAAGACTCGATGTATAAACGAATTACAATATATGTATACAACAATTAAGACAACAAATTTTCCAAATTACAAAAACCCCTTTTGTTATTTATAAACAATTTGATTTAGTTTTTGTTTTAATGTGATATCTGTAAGCGTCAAATTTGTCCTTTGGCTATTCTCGTGCTGTAAAAATTGTGTATTAATAAATAATTAAATACGGTATATGGAAATTCGCAACAACAATTGCGACATTGGCGTCGTATTTTAACAAAAAAACAAACAACAACAAAGCTACATACAAAACAAACAAAAAAACCAAGAAAAAGATAAACTTCCTATTATGTTGTAGTTTTAATGACTCAGTAAAGAAAATATAATAAAATACATAAAAATAAACGATAAGAGTTTATGAGAAAACCGAAATAAAGGAAATTATTTAAAAATGTAAATGACTTTGAATGGCTTTTTTATTTAATTTAAAGCATAGACTATTACTATTTTTAAGTTATGTTTTTATTCGTATGTATATAATTGTTTATATAAAATATGTTTGACATTCATTATTAATTTTTAACTAAGTTGGAGCAGCTAAACATCGGCCCACACATGACAGCAACACGTCCCAACCCACACATGACAGCAACACGTCCCAACCCACACATGACTGGCACACCAAAGAGATCAGTTCCCACATGACTTATAGATACATGCCATTGACCAGAAAATCGGCCTCCTGGGAATAGGGCGTCTTGCCGCCCAAACGACGCGCTCGTCGTCCCACTGTGCGCATGCGACAGCCAATGAGTATGGCCAGGGCAGCGGTCACCAGCAGACCCAGTGTCAGGGACAGCACTGCACCTCCAGGACGTTCCGAGTGACCATCATGATCACGGAATTCCAGCGCCAGATTCTCATGTATCATCTTGTATTGCTCGTGCACGGGAGCAACGGGCACAGGCAACGCAGGCGGCGGCAACTGTTGCTGTTGATTGTTCTGCTCCAGTGCCAGCTCAATGGGATCTTTGCCAGACTTGGCCTTGACTTTCTTGTGCTTGCGCTGTTTCTGTCAAGGAATAAATTCGGTTAATCTTAAGATTCTTTTTGTTAACTCTTGTTAACTCACCTTCTTGGGCGCCTCAGTGGACTTGTCGTCATCGTAGTCATCGTAATCCTCATCAGCTGCCTGATTCTTGCCATGTGTTGGCGCTGCATTCAGCACGGGCAACATGGATTGCTGTGGTGCTGCTGGTGCAGCTACAAAGCCATGATTCTGTTGTGGTTGTTGCACAGCAATTGGAGCTGGCGCTGCTGCAACTTGTGGCCAGTTAACAGCTGATGATTGTTGTGCCACACTCACAACTTGCTGTTGTTGTTGTTGCTGCTGTTGCTGCTGTTGCGGTGGCGTCAGATAAATGCCCGTGCGTGGCAGCGACATGCCATACAAAGAGCCACCGCCAAGTGCAACATTATTGTTATTGCTATTGTACGCGGGCAACTGAGGAGATTGAGGAGGTGACGCTGCTTGTCCCTGAACCTGCCCCTGGGCATTAGTTGTTGGTTGCTGTTGTTGTTGTGCTGCTGTTGTTGTTGTTGTAGTTGCAGGCCGCCTTTGTGATTGAATATGCGACTGTTGAGCTGCTCATCTGTTGAGGAAGTAAATGGTTAATTAAATTAATTACAAGTAGACACTGAGACCACAACAACAACACACACACAGATACACACTCCTAACACACACACACACACACACTCGTAAATCAATTCTGACTGACACGACTCCCATTACAACAATGAAAACTGATGGGTAATTGCCATTTTCCCAGCAACTTCTCAAGTGCCCGCAGCCAATTGGCGACGGACTGACTGACTGACTGACAGACTGACCATTGAGCTTGCAGCTGAAACTGGCGCTGAAAGTGGAGCTGCAATTGGAGCTGCAACATTGCGTGCACTTTGGCTGGCAATTTATGTGCTAATGTCACACACAAGACAACAATCGCTCTTTGTCTCTAGCTACAAGTCGTTCTTCCTATACTAGTCATTAAATAAATATTTACAACAACTTTTACCAACAATTTCTTTGTTGGGAATTGAAGGGAATCTTCAGACTAAAAAGTAGAAAGAAGCTATAGATAACATTAAGAATTTAATAATAATGAATGATCTATTCTAATCCATTATCATTTTAAAATATGAAATTAATAGAAGAATATTAAGAGAATAGAAAATCAATCAACAATTTCTGTTTTTATCGGATATAATAGTTATACATTACTTCTTAATTAGAAAAGAAAATGAATAATAAATTAAATTGTAAAGAGTAAAAAGTTATATTTTATGATATCTTAGATAGAGTAATGATAATTTTTTTGTAAGTAAGAATATCTTAGATAATATTCTTGTAATCTCAATTCGTAAAGATCTACTGAGCTCACATATAATTTCAGTCGTCACCAATCTAATAATGTACACACAAATTTACCTGTACCTAAAATCTCGCCTTGTGGTTGAGGCTGTTGCTGTTGCAGCTGCTGCTGCTGCTGCTGTTGTTGTTGCTGTGTCTCAGCAATCATTTTGCGATTCACCCAAGCAGCAGCATCCTCTCGATTATTAACCCTAGGCGGCGGTGGAGGTGGTGGCGGTGGTGGACCCAGCACAATAGTATGTTGTTGTTGTGGCTGTTGCTGCGATTGTGATTGCTGAGCTACCTGCAACTGTTTCTGTATGGGCGGCACTGATTGATATTGCTCCGCGTTATTGTTGCTGTTGGCTTTGGGGGGAGCCGACGCAACGGCCGTGCACTGAAAAGTTGGTCAACAATTGTTAATGAGCCATCGAAAAAGGTTTGTTGTTTGTGGCTTAGGGTTGAACTCACTTCCGGTCCCTCGTCGCTGCCATCCTCGCACTGGGGAATTCCATCGCAGGCATTGTAAACAGCGATGCATTCGCCCGAGTGGCAACTGAACTGAAAGCGTCCACAGTGCGCAACGGTAGCTGCAAATTGGAAACGGAAAATGGGGAAAATTGACAGTGGAAGTGACATTTGCATAATGAATGTGTGTGCACGAACCGCTTTGTGGTGGTGGGGCCACAACTGCTGCGACAGACTGTGCCACGCCCAGTGGCAAGCCAGCACTGGCCGTGGGCATTGCCACAACAATTGTGGGCTTGTCTCGCTGCACTTCCGGCCGCAGCTTGAGATTGCTCAGCTCCCACTCCTGCTGCGATATGTTGTTGCTGGGTATGTGCGGCAGCTGCGGCTTTGGCGTGCTCGCCACATCCATTGCACTCCGCACCTGAGGCGTCAGCACGGCACTCGTGTAGTTCGCATGCCGCGTGAACTTGCAGTGGAAATTCTCGGGCGGACCGCACTCGAAGAGGTAGCAATAGCCACCCGCCTTGCGCTCAAAGATGTACACATCGCAGGCGTCCGTCTCGCAGCAGAGACGCTCGCACTCCTCCAACGTGTCCAGCTCCAGACCCTGCAGATACTTGCCCCCAATGGCCTGCGACTCGCCCGTGCGTATGATTGTGTTCTTGTGCACATCAAAGTGACCTAAGAATGAATGGAAATAATATGAGTGCGCATTTCTCAGATTATCTTCCACTTACCTATGCACGATTCCAGATCCATGCGTTTGGTCAGATGATGTGGCGCCGCTGCAAACTCCGGCTGCCCAGCAGCTGCCACCAGCAGTTGCAACTGTTGCAGCAGCAGCAGCAGCAACTTTAGTTTGAACAACATTTGCAAGGCGTAACAATCGTTGGTTTTGTGGTCAAATCGCTCCGTTGACTTGGCTAATTGCTTGCGCTTTTGGACGCAGCTCACTGAATTGTTTTATGGTGGGGAGGGGGGCACGTTTCGGGGGCTTGGCGTGTTTACAAAAATTTACACGCTTATTGATTTTTTTTGGCTTGTAGAAAAAGTGCGTAGTTTCTGAAATTTATAAACTCGCAACGACTTTCCCATCAACAATGCAGAACACAAAACTCAACTTGAATTATTTAGAAATTTTAGATTTTTCTTTATTTACTTTTAGCAAAGTTATTATTATTCTTTTTGAATTTAAGAAATAACTTGCTCAGCAGGTTGGCCCGAATGTAAACCACTGGAAAATGCGAAAAGAAAATCAAACAGCAGCAACCCCTAAAAGCAAAGCTCTCAAGCTTTTTATATCAGCTGTAAGAGCTTTAGTTTTATGTGTCAGCTCTGACATAAACTATAAAAAATACTGTATATATTTTTTAAATATATTTATATTTATCAATTTTGGTCTTTATTGGTATATTATTCAAATTGTTTCAGTTGGTTGTGTTGTCTGTATTAAAGTGGGTACTTTCCATGAAAGCTTTAAAGCTCGCTCTCTATTGGCTCGCACTTCCAGTGAACATATGTTAACCTTATGTTTGCCTTTCAACCCTAACCTTGCAGACCTTGCACATGCCAATGTAGCACAACAACAATAACAGGATGTTTGCTCCCTTTACCATCTTCCTATTCTCATACTATCTTTAAACAGATTTTTGAGCTGCAAACATGTAGAAAGCAATTTACAATAAAAATCAATAAAAGCTCTCGATTTTTTTTGTATGTTGTTCTTTTTGCAGGCTTTAATAATTCAGCTGTGATTGAGGGTGGTTCTATGTACTAATGCATTTGATGGGTAGATTAGGGACACGTACACAGGTAGAGAGATTGTCGGCGAATAACGAAAGGTGGCATGAAAAATAGAAAACCAGGAGTGCACACACTTATTTAGACTATTACTGTAGAGGATATTTATTTCCATATTCATAAGTCATATTTGATAATCTTTTAATAACTAAAATTAAATAAAATTAAAATTAAATACGGTATTTAAATATCGAAAAAATTTAAAAAATGCAAAGCAAAGAATTTTAAAGTAAAAAGTTCTTAAATTTATTTCTACTCAAATAAATCCTAGTTAAAAAAAGTTGAAAGTAGCGAAAAAACCCATTCTACAATATATTATAACTTTTTTTTTATCTTTATTTAATTAATCCTCACTAAAAATAATTATGATTTGCAGGTTTTGTTCCAATAAACATTACTTAATATAATACAGAAGTAAGAACTTCCATAAAACCCATTCCACAATATTTAAACATATGCCAAGCATTCACATATCCCTGGTTTTATTTATGCCCCAATCCTTCGCCGAAATATGTACATGTTAAGTCTCATACCCTTTTTTGCCAAATACATTTTAGCCACAACATAAGCCGAAAATGTCTATAAATAGCATCAGAGACGAGACATTAAAATTGCACACAGCAACAGCAACAGCGCATTAACAGATCACTGTTAACCAACAGTGCGAGCGCTCTCAATGCAAATGGCGACGCATGCGTCGCTTGTGGTGACAACTTTAAAACTTCAGGCAACTTGAAAACGTTAATGAAAATAAAGCGATAAAAGGGTCGCTAACACGCCCACTCACACTCTCCTTCCCCCCAACACACACACACACACTCCCCCACACATATACACATGCATACATACATTTAACTACCCGCACATGGAGACTTGCTGCGTTTATTAAAACACCCAGGCGAACATTGCACAAAAGGCAAGCCAACAACAACAAAAACAACAGCAACAACAATAATAACTGCAGCAACGACAACAATAACAACCCCTTTGGCAGTGCAGGACAAAAAAAGAAGCATTTGGAGCCATAAAGTGGGCAAAACGTGTGCTTGGGAGTCAGAAAAAAAGCGTTGCATATTTCAGGGGGCACTCCTAATGCTAGTAAAATGCCAGTGTGTTAGGCACTGCTAACTGTGTGTGTATATGACAGTGAACTGTCTGCGTGTGCAAACAACAACAACAACAACAACAACGAGCGCTTTAAATTGCATGTTCAGTTTGGCGAGCGATTTTAATGCTTTTAATTTCAAAGTTCAGGGTGAGTGGGGAGAGTGGAGAAATACTTTTGGAACAGCTAGTTGCTGCCGTGTCATTTTAGATTATAGCAACAACAGCAAAACCAGCAACAACAAGAACAGCATGCAGTTTGCATTTAGTTTTCAGTTGAACATCGAGGTTGCACTTAATTGCATGGCTGCTGCATTCCTTAGAGCTTGGTTTAAAGCGTTTTTATCGATTTTCCTGCTGGAAAATTGGGAAAATTGCATTAAGTTCATTGCCTGTCTGTCCAGGCCAACAGAAAAAAAGGCAGAAAGCAAAGCCAGGGCAAAAACGAAACGAAACTATTTCAAGTATCTGGAGAATACAAAATATTTTACTATTTTATTTTGTGTTCTTTTTTTTTTATTGTCTGCTTCGACATTTTCTGAGAAAAGTTTATGACTTGCATGATTGCTTGGTGTTTTTCTTGGTGTTGCAAATACAGTCCTTAAAGCCTAGAGCGAACTTAAGCTGAAATTCCAAATCGAAATTATTTTTGTTTCAAAGTCATTTGGCAGGACGCGACGAGACGACGTCTAGGCCAGGCCAGGCCAGGCCAGGGTTCAATAACATTGCCATAAAAATGTAGAGACTCGAGAGTTGCCCCGCTGGTCGTAAAGCTGGAGGGGGGAGCATGTGCACGTGCAACGCGCGAAAACTCGTAAATTTCGTGCATTTAATGAAATGGAAATTTTAGCAAGCCAACAAAGTCTGGGGTTGAAGTCGTCATTCTCCATTAACTGACAGATGTCGCTGTCTCAGAATCTCCAACATCTTTCAGACCTGGCCAGGTGAGCAGCTGTCATCCCCCAAAAAGCTGCGGCCTTGCCGCAGTCAAACGGGTTTTCGTCTTAACCAGAATATTTATGGTTATCTGGAGTTGGTTGTTGTTAATGTTGTTGTTGTTGCCGCTAAACAGTGGCCAACACAATTCATCTAAGCCGACTCACTCACTTATTCAAAACTTGGTAAGTAAAATGAATAACAATAAAAAAAGAACTCTGAATGAATGTTGTCTCAAGCGACAAGACACGACAAAAGCAGTAGAACAAATTGCCAACAAGATGCGAGAGTTGTTTGTGGTTAGAACAGGGGCGGCAGCTAAAATATTTCAGAGGGGGATTAAGCGAAATCTGTCAACAGAAAATCAATTAAGTTACAGATAAAACTTGAATTTTATGGAAATAATACAATTTTCATTTAAGTAAACCCCTTTCTAACATAGAACTACGCCACTGGCTGCCTCATAAATTTAGCTTAACTTATTTGAACTCATAGAAAACGTAGCGCGATTTAATTTTAATTAAACCCAGCATTAGAATTTTACATTAGGCCAATCACAATGAAGACTTAAGAAATGTCTCTCGGGGCTTAATAACATTATAAACTTCTGAAGACATTTAAAAGCTTTATGGAATCTGAAATAACAGCAAAATGTGTGACAGAATACGTAATAATAGAGAACGCAAGAAATTGTCAAAGAGTAGGAGTTGTATAAAATGATCTAATATTATAAATAAATTATCTCACTTTTAATAAATTCATCAAAAATGTTGTTTAAAACTTAAAATGAATGTTTTTAATTATTTCTTGCAAATTCCAAGTGCTCACAAATAAATCATTGGATTCCAATTAATACAATTATTTATTAAGCAATTTTCCACACTCTTGATAAATCACGGAGAATAAGTGAAACCCACCTGACGCCTTTGCTGACCGATGATGAACTTGCCAAATATCGAATAATAAATTGCAAATTATTATGCGTAACGCCTTCGCCCAGAATAATGAACTGATGAACTGACGAACTGGCCATTAATTATGCCAGAATATTCGAAAACCAAACAAGGCACCACAAAAATGAAAGAAAGAAAGAAATTCAGACAACAACGCGACTGTCTAACTCATTTTTAGCAGGGTTTGAGTTTGGTACAAGGGCTTGACTTGGAGCATAAAGGAGCAGACGCTGTCGGGTGGGCCAAATAGAATTAATGGTAGTGGCAACAGGCGAAAGCATAAAGCGAATTTGCCATTGTGTTTTTAGCATTGGAGACGTCGCGTCAAGGAACCTTCAAGTGCCCCCAAGATGGAGAGGGGCGCGTTAGGCGAGGGGAATCGAGAGTGGTAGTTGCGGGCTAGAATGGCTTAACCGCACATTAAAAGCGCAACAAGGCCATAAGCATAGAAACAAGAAAATATGTTAAATATGCGACAGTTATGCAGTTGCTGTACTGCCAGACACTCTATAAAAATAGATCATTTGTCTAAAGAAATTAAATGTAATGTAATGTATAGTATTCAAATTCACAAGAAAGAGAAATTGAGAAGAAAGATTAAGAAAAGATAAACTAGATATTTACCAACAGCGTGTGTCAGCAATAATACAGAAATATCCTATTTATATATAGTCCTTAAAATGTGAGTAAACTCCTTTGCATGCACAAAAAGGAAATCAACCATTTGAAGCATGTAGAGCACAAGGTATTTGTAAAACATTGACTTTGGGTTCAAAACAACAACAACAGATGCTGTCGTTGGCTGCGATGAACTCTTGAACTTGGCAACGAGAGAAGTTCAATGATTCTTCAACCAGGGCACAAAAACAAACAAATGGACAAATAAAGGACGTGTCTGGACAGTGGTAAAGGGTCAACGATTTGGGGTCCTTAACATTTGCATTAAATATTTAAACTTTATGAAAATTACGCATACGAAGCGTGGGCAGTTCATAAATATTTTACACTGACCATTTTAGTGCGGATGCTTATGCAATGTTTCTCTGTCCGGAAAACAACCACAAAAGTGAACAAAAGTGAAAATGACGAATAGAGAGCTCTACATTATTCAACCAGGGAGCTGGATAAAAAGCCAGTGCATAAATATTTGATTAGTTGTGAGCCAAAATGATGAAAAGAAAGAGAATGGCAACAACAATGGCAAACGGCTGCTTCAACATAGACGCAATTATCTAGCGCCAGTGCCTCAAGACAATGCCAAATGCCAAACGCTTAATGGCAAAGGCACAAGACGACAACAACAACAGCAACAAAATCTACTACACATAGCTTAGTAGATGCTAAGTATAAAAAAAATATATGAAATAATGAAAAAGAAATGCCTGACAGAGCAAAACGACAGCTCATTAAAACTTAAAGTCGCGACCAAGACAATGAAATCAACAGCTACAAAACGGCAAATGTTATATGAGTATATATCGATTTTCTTAAACGCTTCCGCTGACAGTTTTGACTGACGTCTGTCACATTTGTGAAAACTTAGTCAATGGTATCCATATCCATCTATCAGCTAATACCGATTTTGTTATTGATATTGACGCGTGCCTCAAGTTGGCAGCAAAAGTTGTTTGTTTGCTCAATTGCTTAACAGTCTCTGCTCTGCTCTCTTGCGCTGTTAACACTCTAACATGCTGCTGTTAGAACCAATTCCAATGTTAATTGCTGCAGACATCCCGCTGTGCCCGTCACACTCACACATTAATAGACTCCACTCCTCTCTCAACTTCAACTGTAGTTTTGACCCGTTTGCATAGGCTTTGTTTTTGTTGCACATTGGCGGCGTCTTTTGTTGTTGGCATTCTAAGCGTGGCCATGGCCATTGCCAATGCTCAACAGCGTGACATTCAAAGGTATGAGATACCAGTACAGTGGTAGTTCGATGCAAATGACAGCGGCAGTAGAGGGAATACTGTAATTAGAACTAGATTTCTTTTTGAATGATGGCCTCATTTTTATATGTTGATATAGCAAACACAGTTTTTAAAGTACACAAAAACGATCTTGATTACATATGAGAATTTTTACTGTTATTATTCAACAAACATCCTATCTTTTTTAATATAAAACTAATTTGGTTTACAACTTAATCTATCTGCATTCTTCTCATCCCCAATTTGACTTACTTCGGCTTACATTTTTATGTATTTTTTCCCATACATTTAAAATTTGTTAATTAAATTCGAAAAGCTTTTTACTGAACCATGACTTAGATTGCTTGTGATACTGAGATAATGATATAAATAAATATCAATATATAATTTTCTGGCTAGCACCACGAATTGAAACTTAAATTTCGAACAAAATTGGATCTCACAGTGAGAGTTCTGCGCCTCTAGCGTTTTCTGATTGTTGGTAACAACAGCATCAACAAACAGCAAAATATAATAATAGCAACAACAAGCACTAAGTCAGATCAGCCAAGCTCAACATACATATATTGTTAGGCCATCCGCTGAACCATCATCATTAATCGCACCATGGAAAGCCCACAAATCAACAGTCAATCAACGCGCACAGCCCACAACAATAACAGAGTCTTGTATGTTAACAGAGCGCTGCAAGTGTCGCTCTCTTTCACTGTTAATCTCTGTGGCTGTTGGTTAACATGCCGGCAGCTAACATTTTTGTGTATCTCGCAACAGAAATCGCTCCGTTGAGTTCAGTTCAGTTTGAGCCTTCTCATGGTGCTAACCGTTTGCGCGTTTGATTCGTTGCTCGATTGACTTTGCCGCTTTAACAAGCTTTTATAAACAAAAACAGTTAGGCAAACACTTTGTCTCGTGTCGCGTCTGCCTGTGTGTCCGTGTGTGCTTCTAACAGAGTGTAAGTTGTGTGCGCGGCTGTGCATTTTGTTTGTTTGTAGCTCTTAGCTCCACACGGTGCGCCCTCATTGTGCTCTCGTGCAAATGAAAATTTCATTGAGCAGAAAGTAGCCGCAGAAAAGTGGAAAATCCTAAAACAGCCAACCAAAAGCAACAAATAATTAAAAATCACTTCAAGTGAAAGAAAGATATAAAGAAACAACAATTTCCAATACAATAAAAACAAAATAAACATTAATTTAATTTTTTTTGGATTCATTGGAAAACTGCGAAAAAAATAACGTAAATAAATATGCATAAGCATTATTATTAATTATACTTTAATGGCTTTGTTTTTTGAAATTTATGTGAATAGCATTTCTATTGCCAGCGGCTGTCTGCGACTTTCTTTATGTGTTGCCTAGAACCGGAAAAAATTGCAATATCTGTACAAGTTGTTGGCCAGTCAGTCGAGTCGAGTCGAGTCGACAGACAGACAGCATCATCAGCCGGTCAAGCGTTCCGGCCAGGCGAGACCCGAACAGACCAGGCTATGATAGGCTAAGCTAGGCCTGGCTAGAAGCGTGCGCGCCCATCCAGCCACCTGCCCAGTTGGTTACAGGCAGACCAGACATTGCGGCACAGAAGCTGCCACAAGCTCGATCTACATACTCGTACATACTATATCTGTGTGCGTGTCGAGCTGTGGAATTTTATGCAGTGGCCAGCTCGTTTATTTCTCCAGCTCCTACATATTTACAACTTTATATATGAAACCTCTTCATTCCTTGTTTTTATTGGCAGGGAGGGTGGTCGTCGTCTCTGGGCTGAATTACCCCCTTCCGTTCGCATGCCGTACGCATGCAGCCAAACGTAACGAAAACGCAACTGCGCTTCACGCTTCAGGCCCCAGTCGGACCCCGACTCCGACACCGACTCCGATTCAGACTCCGATGCAGACTCAGACTCAGACTCGGGGCTCGTAGTCGCAGTGGCAATTTCAGTTCCAGTCGCATTCGGGCTGTGAGAAGGGGAAAACTTAGTTAACTGCAACATTAGACGAGCAACAAATTCAACAGTAAAATTGTATAGCGATGCTGGCTTGATGTTCTCTACAGTAGAACGAGACTATAACGAGCCCAATATATAATTTCTTTGACTAACAAAATATGTTGACTTGCTTAGGCTCTTTAAAACCGATGTCTCCGATAGATAAACCACTTTTATAATAAATAATAAATCAACTAATGTCAGAAAAACCTCAATTTATAATTTCCATTTTAAAAGTTTCGAAGAATTTAATATTTTTTATTTAAATTTTAAAGGAACCTTTACACGATAATAAATTTATATTGGTGCCAATATTTTTAATGACATTTCGTTCATTAGCTAACTTTTTATAGAGTGTAAGCTTGACTCATTTCAAGAGTCTATAAATAAAGCTGTTTAGAAGTCTAACAATTTTGCTATTTCGATTGACTAAAATAACTAAATAAATTTGAACTGCAAAAGTTTTCTCTACAAAAAATTAAAAAATAATAAACTGTCTAACAGTCAAATACAGATGTGCTATGTTATACATATTTCCAAAAGTTTAGAATGCTATTGTCTTTGAGCCAAGAAAATGACAATTCCAGTAGCAATATGTACATTTTGTTTTACAAATAACTGAAAAGTATTTCGGAAGTTTCCTGTGTACAAAAGAATTTAGGAAAAATGCTGGATAAACATTGCAAAAGCTGTACAACTTTCTATAGTGCTGGATAGATGGAAATGTTTAACTTGGACAAGTTTAGTTGTCGACATAACTCAATTTAATTGACTTTTTATCAATAGCAAACTCACTTTTTTTGCAGCTACGAAGAATTTACTGCCAATTCGCCTGTTTAATTGATACAATTTTTCTTCCTCTTTCTCCCTACCTCCCTCTCTCTCTCTTCATGAGCTTCTGTGCTGATTTTTAAGTGTGCCGTTAGTGAGTTTTATGTTGTGTCTGGACTGCATTTTGTAACCTGGTTTTATTGCTGCCATAACATTTGCCACTGCTTGTGTCTAATCACTCGTTGCAGTGGCAACAAAAACAACAGCAACAAAAAAAAGTAAAAGAAATAGGAAAAAGAACACAGAAAAAAGATACGACGCACAAGATACATTAAGTATTGGACACACGGGTTGGATTCTGACATGTTTACATATTTTGTTGTTGTTTTCGTAATTGTTGTTGCTTTGTCTTCTTAATCGATAGCATACAGGGTGCTGCGTACAGATACAAATGTATCTCAAAGTCGTTACACACGCCATAGCCAAGGTAAAATATTGAATCATTACTCGAATTGACCTCATCCCACAGACTCCAAGCTCCCAAGTGTTCCAAGTGGTCGCTCTCTATTGTTATGAATTGCTCTAAGCATTTGCAAAGTATTTAAAAATCGATTGAAAGATATCCGTCTGTTTTGTGTGTTTTGCAGTTTTCTGATTTAAAGATTATCTTTTGTGTAGTTTTCAGAACAACAAACCGCGACCTTCAGCCACGAAATAAATCCGAAACAAGCATTAATTATGACGCTTTAAAATGTTGAAATGTTGAACGCTAAATGGCAATAAATTAATTTGAAATTAAACAACAGTCAGTCAACAGAGAGCAGCATGGGCAAACATCCTCGGGCCAAAAAAAAAACAGAGACAAAGACAAAGATAGATAGAAAAACAAAGGCGAAATTAAGAAATCTGAGAAAAGTGCCAAACGTAATGTCTGAAAATGTGAGCATGTTCCATGAGGCGATTTCGTCAAAAAGATTAATAAGCAGCTGCGACGTGTTTGGCATAAGTATTGTAAGGCCCAAAATGCTGTGCTTCGGCCTGGTATCTTTCTTAACGGAAATGTAAGACACGGCGGCAAACTCGTTAAGATTGAAGCACAAACACACGCTCACACAATCTTTGAGACAGTACCGCACCGAATGTGTAGCAAATAGAAGGGCAGATAAAAATAATAATAAAGATACAAAATAATAAATAAAAATCAAAATCATTTCGTTGCGCTTATAATTAGAAACGTTGCAAGACAGAAATACAAATGAGAAGGGGCCACATTTGTGGTCAGCATGTTGGCCGTTGGGAACGTTCATTGAAATCGCATTATACACACACCTTCTACATATTAAACTTGTATTTGATTTTTTTGACTGATTTATTCAGTTTTTGATGTGCAGCAATTGTTTGATTCACACTTCTTTGTTCTCTTAGCTGCTTTATTTAAATTCTATTAAATGCTACTCAGGCATTTCTGTGGATGAAAAATGTATTTTTATAATTCTCAAAATAAATCTTAATTTATTTTTAAGATAATTTAGCAATATATAAAACAAAAGGAACAAAGTAATTTATGGACTTCTTTAAATATTAAAAACTAATAAATATAAAAATAGTTGGATGAAGAACAGAGATGTTCTCAATTCTCTTTTACCGATGATTATTTTGTAAGCTTGTCAAAGAATTGTAGCTTATTTAAGTTTACCTAGCAAAACCAAGAAGTATGAGCATAAATCAACTGTGAAGAAAGCCAACTGTTCCAACTGCATCAACAACTGATAGATATTCACAGATAATCAAGAATTCCATGCTTATCAACAATTACATTTATCAAAAAGCCACAAGAACAATCAAAAGAAGAGCGACAACAACAACCACAACCACAACTGCAACAAGATGCAATCACAGACAGTTGTGGACGATTCATTGAACTTTAACCTAGTGTGCCTACTGCGCCTGGCTGACGGGGCGTATACGTAATGTGATTGTGTGGCCATAAAATAGCATTTATAGAGCAGCCAAGTGGCATATGGACATATTGATAGAGGAATCGCTTACATTATATCAATATTTGCAGCTCATTGCATCTTTTGTTGCTAATCGAGCCAAGTCAAATACACTCATAAGCCGCATTCACATGCAATATAAATATGTGAATGAGTGTACGAGTACTCGTGTGTGTTGTTGACGCCTTTATGGCCTCCATCATTGCCAGGCGGCCAACAATTGCTGTTATATACACATGCATATGTATGTAAACATGTGTATATATATATATATATATATATGTGTGTGTGTGTGTGTGTGAAACTTTGCGCATTAATAAATAAACAAACAGCTGAACCAAAGCAGAGCAACTTGACGTCCCGCTGCGTGCATTTTGCGTGATTCTCGTGATTTGCTGGTCGCAACTTATGATGAACACACAACGCTCCCTCTTCCCTTCTTTTCACTTCTCTTCTCTTCTCTTTCCTCCTCCATCACTCGCTAAGTTCAATGCGAGACCCGCACAATTTCTATTGCATTATTTATCACAATCGTTTTTA
>JBAMBK010002128.1:0-19292 GCA_037043435.1 Drosophila suboccidentalis | reverse complement strand
TTTACACCTGTTTATCTCACGAACCAGGTGAGTTTTCAAAAGTCTTAGTATGCACATTTGTAAGTTAATACCTTTCGATCGGTATATAACTCGACCTGATCGGACAGTCATAGCAAATTTTCCATTCTTCCTGTGTATATATGCTAGTCGCCTTCGCACCCTTCGTGCTGCTTTCGTCACTAGCGCGGACTGCCGTCCGCAGTGATTGATTTCAAAACATAAAATTATATATTTGAATAATATATTATATATTTTTTTTTATAAAATTGTATTTATTTTTGTTTGCTTTATAAAAAATTTCAAATTGCTTACAAATGTGTTTAAGGTTTTGACACTTTCTTTATTAATTTTTTAGCTGCTTACGAAAAATGTCATAAATGAAAAACATAAATAATATAGTATATTTAATTTTGCTATAATCAATAATAATCGTAAAATAGGCAAAGATAGTTTATCTGGTAGTTTTTTTTATCAAAAATGTCTTAATTTTTTAATTTGCTGTTTGGACTTTTATTTTAGTTTATTTTTTTTTGGGTTGTTTTTCTTTTGGTGCGGCGGTTTTGTCGTTATTTTTTTTTTCTTTTGTGGCAGTTTTATTGATATTTATTTTATTTGATGTTTACTTTAGTTTTGTATTGTATGTATATATAAAAATTGTCTGCTTATATGCTATTTTGTACAATGTAGTTGTTGTCTTTGTTGTATCTTTCATTTGTTACATTTGTTGCTTCTTTTCAGATTTAACTAAGTTCTTGATCGAGTATTTTTTATATTTTTGTTTACGCTAATTGAAATGCTAAAATTTGACATATATAGTGTGTATAGTTAGTTATTCTTATGTGGCATTTATAAGTATGATAGTGTTGTTTTGACTGTTTGTTTAAATGTAGACAGTGATGCTAGTTTAGGTGTACGATATACAATATATAATGAAATAAGTCTTGCAGCGACTTGTCGCCTGTTTTGAACCAACTTTACAACCCGAAACCTTGAAACATTTCGAAACTTAGGCTTACAAAATGTTATACTCGTTCTCAGCTCTGCTCTATCAAAAACTCCTGCTCGCTTTCTTTAAAAATTACTAGAAAAATTTGACACCAAAAAGTACCAACAATTATAATATCACTTTCAGCAAATCGTTGACAAATTTTGAATTTTCTCAAAAATCAATTATAAAATACATTAGGTTAGCACTTTCAACTTTCCTCTCTTCCCCCCATTAAATCACAATGCGCTTTGATTGAGCTGCCACCAAAATATCTGTACAATAGCCAGTTGAGTATGTTTGTGTGTGTGAGTGTGTGTGTTGCCAAATCTATTGCCTCTTAGGGCTCGCATCAGTCACATCTCCATCTGCATCTGCATCTGGATTTATTCCGTCATCTTGATTGATTGTGCCGCTGCTGATCTCGAAGGAGATCTGGATGACTGTCGGCCTGCGCTGGGCGGGATTGTAGCTGTAGAGGCGCAAGGCGTAGCAGAAGATTTGGGCCAACAGCTCCCAGCAGCCAAACTCCGACATGGTCATGGCGCCTTGTTCCCGGCCCAAAGGCACCGAAATGTTGGCGCGAAATTGTGAGTTGCGTTGTTGTTGTTGCGGTTGTTGTTGTGGTCGTTGTTGCTGCTGCTGTTGCTGCTGCTGTTGTTGATTATGTCGAGTGTTGTTCTCTCTTGGACTTGTTGTGTTGGCTGCTGCTTGTTGGTTGCTTCTGGCCAACAGTTGCGCCTGATCGGGTATAAAGTAAGCAATTGCCATTTTCCTTGTTGCTTATTGATATTCTTTACAGATTGCAGAAATTATACAATTCACTTATTGCACTGGTTTGTCTATTTGCAATGCACTTTTATTTAGTTCTTTGTGTATTTCACTTTTTTTTTTATTTTTTAGAAATGTTGAATAATGTTTGCTCGTTTGGCGCCAAAACGTAATTTTACACTGAGAAAATACGCTAAACGGGCTGTAATTGCTTTGAGTTGTGTTGTTGCCTTATCAAAGGTTCTGCATGGACTGACTGTAAATATCCTTGCCGCAGTCACTTTTATAAAATAGCTGCGCTGCCAGCGACAGCAGCGAACACGACGTCGATGACGACGGCACTCGTGCTTCCTAGGAAGCAACACGGCGCTCGCTCGCTCGGGCAAATGTCAGTCCTCCCCAAACAGCGAATGGTGGTGGTATGGGTGGTGTGTGTGTGTGTGTGTGTGTGTGTGTGTGTGTGTGCTTTGTTTATGCCAACAACCAACCAATTGAACCACCAACCACAGCCTCACTCACACCGCAAGCCCAACAACTCAACGCACCTCTCCTCCCCCCGTTGTCATTGCCACCCCAAAAAAGAGTCACAGTCACGGCTGGGCTTTGGCTTTGTTACCTTCCGAGAGAGCAGAAACAAAGAGAGACAGCGAGAGCAATAGAACGAAGTCGAGAGAGAAAAGTCTGTTTCACAGAGAGACAGTTAGTCTTACGTTACGCTTGCTTACGTTAGACGTAAAGTAACGTAAGCTGCTTATCAGGGAGGGTGGTTTACGCGATTTTCGAATGAGGGGAGACGAGGACTGTGCTCTATTGCTTGGACTCATACTCAATTGAGGGGTATTCATTCGAACTTCGAATGCATTTCGAATGTTTTTGTACTGATATGTGCTTGGGAATCAACAATTGTTTATTGCCGAAAGGATTTTCCCCTAAAGAGCAGAAAGGAAAAGAAGTTGTGAGACAAATTTTGTAATGGGAATAATTATGAATTTACTTAAATGTTTACAAACCTTTTCCCCAACTTTCCCTTGATGGGTATTTCTGAATTTCCTTTTGATTCCAAGTTTTGGGGAACACTCATAAGTCTATTCAACCTTTCTACCACTCATTTCTAGGCTATGAAGTCTTTTTAAACATCCTTCAACTTATTCGTCTGTCAGCCTGCCCTCTTGTGTTTCTTCTGAGTCTCCACGCATTCCAAGGTTTAGGAAACACCCATAAACCTCCTTCAACTTTGGATGTTCCTCAACCTGTCTTAATGGAATCTATCTCTGATTCCATTCACTCCCTGTTTTCAAATACACCCTTTAGCCTGTGTCCCTCAACTCACCTTCCAGAAATTTTCCTGATTTTCCACACATTCCAAAGGTCCTTCAAACCTCCTTCAACCCAACACATTCCATAAATAGGGATCTCCCTTAAACCTCCTTCAACTTGACGCTCCTTGTAACGTTTTTTCAAGCCTTCAACTTGGATCCACTCAACCCAACGGGAATCCCAAATCGACCTTCAAGCAAACAGTTCCCAGTTCCGGCTCCAGCAAACATTTTCCATGCTGACGCTGACTTTAGCCTTGAGCTTCCCCCTTCCAACCGACCATAATAACGAGCTCATCCATTATGATAAACCACTTCCTGTTAGTTTACAGTCCATACACACACACACACACACACCCACACCCACACAGAAGTGTAACAAAATTTCTAAAGAATCCATTTAGTTGCCATGGGGGCTCCTCCAATGTTTCAATGTTTCAATGTCACTGCCAAGGCCAAGTGGCTGACATTTCTGTGGTAAATGGCCAATTCGCCTGCTCCAAAGCTTTTTGCTCAATTTGCCTCAAGGTCACGCCGGCCGGCAACGGGAGTCGCTTCATTTCCTTCTCGCCTCGCTCCTTTTTTGTGCGTGTGTCCTTGACAATGAAAAGCGTTTAGGGAGCGTACCCTAACGGTCGGATCGGGTCGGTTCCGGGTCGAGCAGGGAGTGGGCGGCCCTTTGACACAGTTGACAGCACGTGCTTTTTATGCGTGTACACGGAAGCTTCCTCAAGGTCCTTGGGTATTGATTAAATGTGCAGGGAGTTGTGCGTGGTCAGAGCACATAAAACTTGTGATTTCAGGAAGGGAATATGATTTGATTGTGCTGAATTTAAGTTAAGGTTTGGCAGCTGATTTAAACTATTTTATGCAGTGAATTTAAGTGAGAGTGTTAATAATGGGATATGTACAGAGTTAAAATGAATATTTTAAGAAATAAAATGTTATGATATGATTTAAAAATTAACTTTAACGACTCTTTGCTACAGATTTAAGTACCCAGAATCCGGGAATCAGGTATAAACTCAATCCCTTATTGTCAAAAGTTCGGTAATCTTGGAATTTCTGAAATCAAATATTTTGAAATTTTTTAATTGGAATTTTAAAATGTACTACCTTAAAAATTTAATTTGTTTGATTACACGGGAAACAAAGCTGCAGGCAATGTAAGGTTAAAAATTAAAGATATTTAACATAACATATAATGTAGGAAAATTTTACTTTAGTTGTTCAAGCATGAACACGAAGGCATTTAAAAACAATGTGTCCCCAAAACACCGATCGAGTGACGGGACACTGAAAATTTATCTTAGCAAACAAATGTAAAAATCACACACGAAATGTAACACAAAATGCACTTGTAGTGCATTATCATAAAACTATATTTAGACGCATGAGAACGGCTGGAAAGGAAAGATAGGCATGTGTGTACACCACACGCGAACCCAGCTATCTGGGGGTCCTTCCAATGACTGGAAGGAGTTAGACATTAAGATTTTCATGTTAGTTACCTAAGGCTAAGATTTTAAGAAATAAATTCAGTTCGTAATTTGTACTCAACCTGCTCAGTTGTCCATTCATTTTGGTCCTTCGAGCATTCTGTTGTTTTCCCCCACCAGTGGTAAGAAACACAGAAATAAAAACCAGCGCCTTTTAGTATACAGCTAAAGGTTGTTGGAAAATTTTTATAATCTCTGTTGTGTTCAGTAAGTGAACACAGAGTTATAAAGTTGTGTATCCGAGGAAGAAGCCGGATCACAAAAATAAAAACCCTTGTTCTCCCCCATCAGTGGTAAGAGACAGGGTATAAATACTACAGCGCCTTATAGTCTTGTGTAGCTAAAGGTTGCTAAAAATTTTTTAAAATATAATCTCTGTTGTGTTCAGTAAGTGAACACAGAGTTATAAAGTTGTGTATCCGAGGAAGAAGCCGGATCACAAAAATAAAAACCTTTGTTCTCCCCCATCAGTGGTAAGAGACAGGGTATAAAAAAATCTTTACTAAAACAATTAAGTTATAGTTAAAGTTGCGTTTCCGAGGCAGACATCGGAAAAATATTAGCGTTTCTGAGGCTTTACATCAGAAAGTGAGTTTTTACATATAATATAGCATATATTATATGTAATAATAAAAAAAAAAGGAGTAACAGCAACTACAGCAGCTACAGCAGCAGCAACTACAACAACTGTAGCAACAACGGCAGCGCAGCAACGACGGCAGCGCAGCAACGACGGCAACGCTACAAAGATCGTAAAACAACTTCACACTTGAGCGAAGTAACGCAATAGAAGCCGCTATATTGCAAGGCCTCTTTTGCCCTTAATTTTAAATTCTCTCAGTTGTTGCGTCCCCACGCAAACTGAAAACTACTAAACTCTGTTAGGCTGTTACTAAAACATATGATTGGCAAAGATTGTAAGCCAATCATATGCAACTAATCTAACTAGGTTTCAAAAAAAAAAAAGTTGAATAAATAGTCAATATGCTAATAGGAACAACTATTAAGTATTTGACGTCTCAAGCGTCGGTAGTTGAAGAGGTAAAGAAATTAGAAGAGGAAATTCTTTCCAGGGACTCGATCCCGACATTAGAAAATACAAAGAAAGAGTTCGGTGGCACTGAATATGACGACGATCGCAAGCTTGCAGATCAAGTCGACAAAAATATTCAACAACTTAAAGACTTCCTTGATGAAACAATGATGAGGTTAGGTGATGCTTGCACTGTTGAACGCATCATCAGAAGAGACATAATTGATTACCTTTGGAATAGGACACATAGTAGAGTGCAGAAGTTAGCGAGTAAAGACAGTAAATTCCTCGAGGATATGATGGATTTAGAGTTTGACGTCAATAGTTTTGTAAAAGTATTAGGCAACAGAATTCAAAGGGATATATTAGAAGATAATTACAGCTTTTCGCCAGCGAAGAAGCAGCGGGAAGAGGAAGGGAAGCAACAGGTAGCCTCAGATACAAGTGCTAAGGCCAAAGAAGAGGTGAGTCCTAAGAAAGCTCTTCAAAAGCTCACAGATATTCAGAAATCTGATTATCTGTTGAGCAGTTCCATGTTTATGTTGACTGAGGAGCGCAAAAATGAGCTACCAAAGCAACGAGATAGCAAATTGGAAGAACTTGATACCAGCGACGTATCAGTTGAAAATGATCATAAAGCCCTCAGTAGTAACGCCAAAGTTTTAGAAAAAGATGGGACTGAGTGGCGTTTTATTCCCCCGGCAGGACCTCACTTCGGAGGTATTTGTAAAGCTGGGGTAGAATTAATGCAAAATCATTTAAAAAGTTTAACACATGAGAATGAGGCAGTATTAAATTCACGACCTCTGTGTACAACTGTAAATGATGCAGACTATACTCCAGGTTACCTTTTAATTGGTAGACTAAACCTAGAGGTAGTTGTGTCCAAAGCCGATGAAAGAATCGGTATTTTGGACAGGTGGAAATTAATTCAAAAACTAAAAAGAGAATTTTGGGTTAAATGGAAAGTAGAGTATCTGCACACTCTACAGCAAAGAAATAAATGGAAAAGAGAATCCGAAAATAATGCTAAAAAAGAAAAAGTCACGCGTAATAGGCCTAAAGAACCGAATATAGGAGTCATGCTAATGCTGATGCTATTCTGTCAACTTTCAAATGCAACTTCATTAGGCAACGTAAAGAAAAAATGGATAATCGAAACATCAATAGCGCAGCTTCGATATACTTAGACCCAATAAGTGAAATCGAAGTTATAACGTCTTCTTGGGATTTTGTTGTGCTTTATGACATGGACACATATTTTGCAATGTTAGAAAAGGGTACAAATTTAATACAAAAAATGAGAAGTGTATGTAACAAATTGCATGATTTTGAAGATCACTGTAATTTGGTTCTTAATAACATACAACGACAAATAGATGACTTGGAAGAAAACAACAAGTTATTTACGGCACACAACCCCAAGAATGAAACGTGCACCTTTGAATTTATATGCTCATTGTACCAGATATTGTTTGGTATAATAGATGCAGACAATAGAAAACAATTGTGTAAGAAAATATTATCAGTCTTTAGATAATCAGCATAATTAAAAAGATATAGATAGAACAGGCATATTGACTATTTATTCAGATTGTACTGTTAGAATATTAAATAAAATATTAATAGCAAGCCATAATGTTCACTATGAAATCTTTGAAACCTTTTCATCTTTGTATATTATCATATTATCAATTAATCATACACCTCACTTTGAGTTAAAGGAACTTAAGTTCCATCACATGTCTGGGCGTCTGTCCCTAATTATTGGCATGATAATAATATTAAGATTAATTGTATATGCATTAAGAAAAGTAAATGCAAGAAGAAAATTACAAGCTATCGCCTTTCCAAGCCCTGTGTAAACAAAAAATAATGTTATTGTATATTAAAATATAAAAATGCAAAAAAACTATCAGCTACCACAACCTTCATTGCCCCCCGGCAGAATGTTCAAGCATGAACACGAAGGCATTTAAAAACAATGTGTCCCCAAAACACCGATCGAGTGACGGGACACTGAAAATTTATCTTAGCAAACAAATGTAAAAATCACACACGAAATGTAACACAAAATGCACTTGTAGTGCATTATCATAAAACTATATTTAGACGCATGAGAACGGCTGGAAAGGAAAGATAGGCATGTGTGTACACCACACGCGAACCCAGCTATCTGGGGGTCCTTCCAATGACTGGAAGGAGTTAGTACATTAAGATTTTCATGTTAGTTACCTAAGGCTAAGGTAAGAAATAGGTAAAATTATGGTTAAATTTTATCAACCTGCTCAGTTGTCCATTCATTAGTTGAAGCCTCTATCTTAGTACAGATCTTTTTAAAACAACTCAACTGTTTCGATTTTCCACATGCTCAAAATATATCTGCTTTTTTTTCCTATTTATTAAGTTAAAACGTGAAATATTCAGGCAATCTATATGTGTTGCCTTTATTCGTACTTCAAGTTTAATCTGAACGACAGCTGAGTCCAAACTTGCAGCAGCATGTGGCATGCAACCTGCAGCTTGCAACTTGCGACGCTTATCAGCAATAAGCAGCCGCTGCCAATGGCCAACAGCTGCCGAACTGCACTTGAAGCTCATTAAAAATTTGCATGAGCCAAGTTGGTGGAAACTGAGGAGGCTGAGGAGGGAAATGCATTAAAAACGCTGCGAAAACACGGCAAATGAAACGCTATGGAAAGTGCACTTTACACATTTGTGCGTAATGATTTTCCATTAACGTAAATTTGAATTAACAGGCGAAGAGTGGCGGAGTATAAACGTAATTACAAGTATGGCAATGTTAAAACAACACGCGCCACCCACACTGCGAACACTTCGTTGCACCACCGCACCACCGCACCACTTGGTGCTTCTGGCATTCTGGCATTTGATAAATGCCAATGGCATTAACTGGGCTTGGAAAACTCAATCCTTTTGCCATCCTTTGTCGACTATCAGATCAGCCTGATGTGGCACTGACATGGACTCCACTCCCAACCAGATGCTCCCTCCTGTATCTCCATCTCGCTCTCCCTTTCCCTTTCCTTCTGCACCTCCTTTTGCAACATCCTGGCTGCTGTTTATGGTAATTATTTATTTTGGACAGCCGCTGTTGCCGCATTTGTGTAGACTTTTCATCATTGCAATAAACATTAAATTTTATGATAATGTCACAGTTTTGTGTGTTGCTGTTGCCTTTGTTATTGCTGTCTGTTTTGCATTGCATTTGTTGCTTTTAATGTTCTTCCTTTTCCAGTGGTTGGGGGAGTTTTCTTTGATAAGGTGACAAGTGTCAGTGTTCCTTGGCAAAAGTTGAAGTTGTTCTCATTTTCTTTATGAGATAAAATCAATAACTGCACACACTGCGATGAGTGTGCTAGACTTTGGTACACCCTGTAACAAGTTCTGACCAACACGCATTTGTTACATTTTTATGGATCTCTCAGTTACTAAAAGGTGTGCTTCTAAGCTTCACATTTGCATAACTTTGTCAGAACATAGTCAAAATTAACTGCAAGTGATTTTATATACACTCTTTACTATCGATGATTTTGTTTTGAATTTTAGGTAATATTTATGTGCTTTCCGTTAAGCCTAATGAACCTGCTGAAAGACTGTAAGCATTTTTATAGTGATTAGTTTTATAATCTCTTTATTAACACTAAGCTAAATACTAAGTACATTGGAATAAACATGACATGATCGTTCCTTGAAATTTAATAGAATTTGACAAAGTTATGAGTACTCAAATTTTTTCACAAAAATTTCAAGAAATCCTTTTTTATATACATTTTAAATTGCCCCAAAATAGATAAATTGAGAAACAACAACTTAATTAAAGTCATACTGTGAATTAAAACACATTGAAATCAGTTAAGATTTGACTAAGTTAGATTTACAGTAATTGTCTGTCTAATTGATATTTTTGTTTCTATCAATTTATATTTCTGTTTTAAATTATAAGCTGAAATCACAAGGCTAAATATATTTACAGAATTCAATTATTTTAGTTATCCGAATTTATTTTATTTTATTTTAAAGTATTCTCATTCAATGAGAGCTTAAGTATATCATCTTTCTGGTTGCCAAGTGATGATATTCATATTGTAATGGAACAGATGTGTAGCATTCAGTTATTATCGTTGCCACATTCAGTTGTTCCGTTAGTGTGAGGCATGCTTTATAATTTCGCAGATATCAAGAAATTACAATGTGGTGCAACTTTACCCTAAGTACTCCATGCAATATCCCTTACTCCACACACACACACATATGCTATGTAGCATCACTTGAGGCCCACGAGGTTCGAGACCTGAAGAGTCCCAATCGCTCTCTCTTCAGTGTGTAACTACTTAAGCCTCATCATCCGCATTTTAATGCCCATCAGCCATCAGCCAATAGCCAGACCAACAGCTCCCCAGTCATCATCATCATTGTGCTCAGTAAGGACCACAACTTTTCACACACACAGACATAATATACACACTTACACCCACACACAGATACTCTTACTGTATGCTGTGCAATTATTTCATGCATTGTTCAAGGATTGTTCGACTGCTTTTTGCAAAAATGTTCTTTGTATAAAGTGGAAAGGCAAAAGTGTTGTCAGGGGATTTACGCGCTTACAATGAAGTAGAAGAGGCCAGCCCGAGAAAGGACCTGGTCCAAACGGAAATGGAAATGGCAACAATGCGCGCCTCTGTCCGCACGGAAAACAATTGACCAGCAGTTTGAGGAGAACAGAGAAGGGAGAAAGGGGGATATGAGGATTACGCATGAGTTTACAAGATGCGCACAGCACTTAATGATTTCCACTTACACAGTGCAGACAACATGGCCATGACCAGACCCAAAACCCCTTGGCCATTTCCAAAACACATTGATGGTTGGCCATTTACCCGGGAGCCTATGGAACCATCATCCAAGTGTCTCTCATTGTGCAATCCTTTTGCTAATCTATATGTAAATTTAGCACACAGAACTGACAAGATACTTTGGGGGCAGATAACAAGTGTCAAATGAGACGGGCAGGAGATCGAAGTTGAACTTTGCTTGGCAACAGTCAGAGCCATCTTCAACAACAGATGACGTCATGGCGATGTAAAGTGTTTGACAAATGGCCAAGACAAAGACCAAAAAATGAGGAGAGCTGACAACATACTAAAAACTTGACAAAGTGTTGGCAAAAGTGTCAGCAGCAGGACCCTGAAGCACGCTTTATCCTTGCTGCCGTTTTGCATATGTGTCGACTGCTGTCTAAGTGAGCGTAAAAGATAAATAATCATGTGATATCATCAGGGCAAGAAGGGGGACGAGACGGGACGAGGGAGGAGGCGTTGGTGCGAGCCAAAAATTAATTTCATACATTTTAAAATTTCAATTTATTTTGCTGCGCACGAATGCGCGATGTCTTCAAGCAGACAACGCCCACAACAAGGACATTCCCCAGCCCCAACCCCAAACACACTCCACACTCAACCTCAGTTCAAGCTGCTGCCTCATGTGTGTGTGTGTGTGTGTCTCTTAACTTGGCTTTTGTTTTCCTTCCTTGGCCGTGTGTCGTTTTTCTACTGCTCGTCCTTTTTTCACACTTGTCACTTGCATTTTTGACATTTCTGTTAGTTAAAGGGCGAGTGAAAGACAAGGAGAGTCAAAGAATCAGAGAGTGAGAGAGAGAGAGAGAATGAGTGTGCGGATTTGTATCAGGGTAAGGGGATGTGGTTATGGATGTGGATATGGATAAGGATATGGATGTGGATCTGGCTGGTAGCGCTGTCAGCCGTTAATTAATTATGTGCATGCAGTTGGACTGACAGTCTGGTTAAGTGCAGTGCAATTCTGTCCAGAAGGGAGAGACACGGACATTTCACTCGATGCGTGGATATGGATACAGATTTGACGTTCAACGAGAGTTATTAACAAAGGGTAAGCTGATAGAGTGAATTGGACAGAGGACACTTGCTGCAATCAATTAAAAGTGATTACAGTCTATCCAGATGATCTTCTTTGAGTTGATCTTGGATTTATTCCTAATCAATTTCGTAGGCATCGGATAGTCTCATAAATTTTATTTCAATTGCACAAACAGTTAATAGAGAGTTGTGATCAATTCAAAGTATTTTTTCGTGTTGTGTTTTAGTCGAGCACTCCCAATTTAAAGGGTACTGCTACGCCTGTCTTTCTTTTTTTGCTTTAAATCCTTTTGTTTTCTTTTATTAGTCTATTTCTGGCTGAAAGCAGAACAAGATAAAGAGTTAAGATAAAAGAGAGATAAATTCGGAATATAACCGTAGCATATTACCAAAGTCCCATTCTATGCCAGTCACTAAACCAACTGCAGTTGAGGGAGAAACTTTTTTTTTATAGCTTTTTGATTAGTTTTCGGCGCTTTAAACCCGTTGGGAGTCCGAGTGAAGTCAATTTAAATTAAAAGAAACACGCGCTGTTGCATATTGAAATGCCAAGGGAAGCAGGCAGGGAATGGAGCGACATTCAAGGACCAAGAGGTAAGGGGCAAGGGGCAGGAGCACGAACAAAAGTTAAATTGCAGGTATTTAAGTATTTTATATAAAATTCATCATCATCAGGCGTCCGCTGAAGTTAATGAAGAAGTGTTCTGGACTCTCCCAAGGCCCAAAGAGGTAACCGAAACCGAGACCTGCCCCCTTGGCACCTTAGTCCTTGCCCCTCCCCCTCTTTGGATCCTTTCGGGCAGTCGGCAGTCACTATCCTGTGCATTATTTAGCACGTCAAAAAGTTCATAACTGCGTTGCGCTCGTGAATTGTAATTTTTCTTTCGCCATGGCGCACACTTTCATTACTTCATCACTTCAGCTCTTCAGCAAGCACAACGATGATGACGAGGAGGAGGTGGAAAACGAGGAAAAAGGAGAGTGAAAGGAGCAAGGGGGCAACTCCTCGCATCGGAACTGTGTGCGCCATTTATTATGCTATGAAATTTGAGTCTGAGTTTTTGTTTATGTATAAAGACGAAGCGCGATGGAGTTTTTCATTTACTCCTTTTTATGATTTTCAAGTTAATGTTCATTTATGGTGGTTACACGTCGACTTTTTGGAGTTTGTTTAATTAGACGGTGTGGATTTTATTTCAAAGGACTTGAGCTCTGGCATAAAAGACGCCGTCGAAGACGGTGCCATCCAAGTTTGGGAAGTTGTTTATGTTTAATTGTCGAGCTGGTAGCTAAATTTGTTAAGCTGCAAGGAGGAGTATGAGTATTAGTTGATTTTCAATTGCTAAAAGTATCCATAAATGAGTCTGTAAATAAATTTAATCCAAGTTTGAAAATTAAAAATTTACACACACATTTTAATAAGTATAACAATTTACTTTATTATTTAATAATCTGATGACTCTTTCCATAAAAGTAAAAGGCCAAACAGACATAACATTTCATTTAAGCTAGTAGATAATATTCCAATCAAGGATTGACTTTTCAAAATAATCGACGACCTTATTTATCAATTGTTGGCATACAAGTAGATAATAAAAATAAATTTTATAAATGCTTAAAAATTAATAGAGTTTTGTAACTAATTTAATTCATTAAGAAATTAAAGTATTCACCAGTAAACTTGGTCTTATTGAGAAGCACCTATAGTTCCAGTTTTTTTTACAGATTGTGACAATCATTATCTGCAAATACAAATGCTTGAGGAACACCTGAAGATTGACTTGCCAGCATTACAGGTACCCCAAATTGAGTTGTCTATTGCTTCGAGTTAAAACAAAACTGATACCTTGAACAGGGCAAGTTAAGTCTCTTTTTAGACCGCCACAAAATAAAAGCAAGACCGAAATAGTAAACTTATAAAATTTTACAACTCGAAGCGTTTCCGTCAAGTCTTAAAGGTTTTACAGCTAAGCTGCTGGGGATTGGCATTCCACCTGACTAAGACCAGGATTGGGAATGGGACTGGGAGAGGAATTGGGCATTGGCAGTTCTTGTGGCTTATGGCATTTAATATGCATTTTGTGTTATATTTAATATGCAGCTGGAAAAGCCAGAAAGCTACTGAAAGTGCGGCAACAAGACGAAGACGAAGCCAAGTCAAATTGCAGCTGTTTGCCAGTCGACTTAATGTGGCCCTGTTGCTTTTGGGAATACGCAAAGACGATGAAGACGACGAGCTGATGAGCTGATGTGCGCCAATGTCTGGCAATCATGCAACATGCCACGTACTACCTTCTTACTGCATGCGGTTGGAATTTCACTTTGGGGCATTGTTACGTGGGAATTTAGTTATGATACTCCCGACTGGCTGTAATACCTGGTCTCATTAGGGCGCCCAATTGCCTGCAAAATTGCTTGGAAATTGGCAGAGCTCGGTTTATTGGTACAGTTCGCACTTTAATGAATCGCCGTATGCAACGGAAGGCAATCGAAATGGGACAAAGCCCTTGCAATAACCCTTCTTAAAGAAGCACAAACGCCCCTTAATCAGCACAGCGGGCAGCGGCATCAACTACCCCAAGCATAAATCTATTGTCCTAGGTCATTCAACCTTCAGCTCAAACCTTCGTCTTCTCGAATGCCATTTGCGCTTTTATATTCGCCAAGTTGCCGCGTTGCCGCATTAAGTGAGCAGAGGAAAAAATAACCCACAACACTAAACAGAATCCACACACTCACACACAACACACACACACACACACACAAGACTCACACACACTCGCAGCATTTCTGCATTCGTTGCAAGCATAAAATATTTTTATATGACACGTTTTTAATGACATTTGTTGCACTTGCCACTTGCTACTTGGCATTGTGTGCAGCGGGAAAACTGCTAGCGAAAAGCTTTTCACCAGCCGGAAAATGTCAGCCATATCGAAAGATTTTCCCATTGATTTCAAGACTTAAATGTCTGAATTGATAGAGATGTATCTTGACTGAAAAAGTGCCAGGGGCGTAAGCCAAATCCAAGCAACAGGCTGTCAGTTTGAGTCGGCAACTTACTTCCCAAACTGACAGCTGTCATTTGCAGCCAAACAGATGTAGATGCGAACGAAGAAGAGGAAGAGCAATAGAATGCACTGTGAGTGGGGAAAAAATGCAGAAAAAGCCAAGAAATTGTCAGTTGGGGTACGAGGAAATGCTTAAAGGCTGTTGCAATCCGTGTTCGGCCGTGAAGATTTTAGTTTTTATCTGATCCGACTACAGAATTTCTACCCATAGCAAATAAAAATCATTTTTTGAATTCAAAATGTATCTCTATCTTATTCTTATCATAATGAAAGAAGCTTCAAAAATCACTTGAACTCAGTTGTCTATAATTTCTTAATCTGCTCCCAACTAGAGAACTATTCAGCTTTCTCAAATGCTTAGTGCATTCAAAATTCCAGATTATAAACCAGACTTATAGACCAAAACATTTTACACAGGAGATTTTTAAAATATCTGCAAACACAGCTTTTACTTATATGGAAAAATTTCTTAAAATTAGCTGAACGCTTATTAGTTCATATATGACATAGATCCTTAACATTAAAATGTCTTTTGCTTAAAGAATTCATATCAATCTCAAAGTCCCTGAAGGAATCCAGAAAAATTTACTTTAAATCTTTTAAAGGTCCGCTTCCAACGGATGGATACTGCAATTTTCATTCATGAATAATTTACGGGGCTAGTGCAGTACACACTCACATGAGTGGACGAATCATCGTTGTCATCGGTGTGATTATCACAGTTATTATGCAACTGCAAATTGACGAAAATCATGGACATGGTTGACAAGTTGTCAATAGTGGAAGGCCCCAATGCTAATTAGCAGCGATTGAAAACTCAAATTGCCTGCTTCCTGACGCTTTCAAATGTCCTGCGAGTGGCAGGACAACCCCTGCTACTGCTCATCTGTCCATTTGTCCGACTGTCTGTCTTCGGCGACGCCTACGAAATTACTTCACGGCTCAGCGAGTTTCTTATGGACTTTATGTCCTGTGGCCACTTGAGTTGTGCTTTCAGCTCTATTGGCTGCCATTTCTGGCACGCTCGATTGCATTTCGGTTGCGACCGCAAAACTCGCACTGTACTGTACTGGACTGTAAAGGACTCTTGATCCTTGAGATTGTGATTTGACAGCAGAGCCGGCAAACAAATAAACTGTCGTCGCATGTCTCGGAACGTAATTAGGTTTGGCAAAATTTGCCAATTGTTGAATTTGCTGGCACTGGCAATTATATGCGTCAATTGTCAGTTGGTTACATCTCGTTAACTTATTTGATTATGGTCTAATTTTGCGTACCACTCGAAGACGCAAACTACACTGAGCAACAAATTCTGGGCTGACTCTGAAAGTCAAAAGTGCATTGAAAACTTAGCTTAAGGAAACGATTCTGCTGAAGTTTGTTTACAGCAAGACTCTCTTTTAAGTTCGACTGATTTTACACTGAACAACAAGAAATAGTTAGAGGTAATTTATTATTATTACTTGATATGATTTAATATTCATTTTG
Source organism: Drosophila suboccidentalis (assembly GCA_037043435.1). Taxonomy (NCBI): domain Eukaryota; kingdom Metazoa; phylum Arthropoda; class Insecta; order Diptera; family Drosophilidae; genus Drosophila; species Drosophila suboccidentalis. Next base: position 3,211 of record JBAMBK010002128.1, on the reverse strand, counting down.
GTTAAGGTTAAAGTTATTTTATAATTCATTTTAATTAATAATTTTAAGCTAGATTAATAATTTTATCGACTGTTTTAGTCGAAGTTAAATAAATAAAAAAACTAGTAGGGATTTTTGTTTGAAAATCACAGCCTGTACACTACACTAAACACTTGCAAAGTTGAGAAAAATACACATTTATGCTTTAACAACTTCAAATTTAAATAATAAATATGATAAGTAAGTTATCTCATACATTTAAAAAATCAATCCCTTCCTTACCAAGACTTACCATAGTTTCCTTTACTCAATTTTGTTGCTGAGTGTTGTGCATTCCTTGAGTAGCTTATCAGTTCAGCTGAACAAATTCAATTTGAAGTATGCCACATGAAATATGGCTAAATAAGCAAAGTAATTTAACTTTTCTCATTTTTGCTGTGAGCCAAACCAAAGAGTTGGCACAAAAGGCGTCTTATCGACTCGGAACAGCACTGAGATCCTAGTATATTGTATTTGGCAGAGTCAAAGGGGAATCGTTTGATGAAGTGCATGGGATATTGACAGAAATAGTCCAGCTCAACAAACTATGCAAATAAGCAGGATACGGGACACAGGACACAGGACACATGCCACATGGGACACATATGCCAAGTTACTACAACGACAGAGAGAGAGAGTGAGAGAGATTGCGATGATATTCGTATGCTCCGTCTCGCTCTCGCTCTGTTCATTTATCTTGGCTTATTAAATTGAAAATATTGCTTAAAATATATTTTGCATGCATGGCAGCATCATTGTTGGTCCTTTGCCGTTCCTTCGCCTTGGCTCGCCTTTTAAATGCAAATTAGCTTTTTGACTTTTGTGATATGCGCCCAAGCCAAAAGCGACAGCCAGAAACTCCGACCAGACTCTATTTAGATTTATGCGGCTTGATAAATTGTGGCTACACTTAATGTGCGCATACGGTGTGACATGTCCTTTTCATGTCACTCTCCACAGACCAGAGCCAAAAAGTTGCACCAACTCACTCACTCTCTGTCTCTCTCTCTCTCTCTCTCTCTCTTTCTCCTTTAGTCCCACTCTGACTCCATTTCCATTTCAGTTGACATGTCGAGTGGTTTTGTTGGTTTGGCAGTTGCCGTTGACGTTGCCGTTTTTTGCACGCTTGACAAAAACAGCGTATACTCGTTGTCCTCCTCCTTTGCCGGACTCGGTTGAGTTTCTGGTTGTGGCAAAATCATTTTGGTGAAACGGACTCGTTGCTTTGTGGTCCAGCTTTGTAATTAGTTTTGCTGGCCGGAGCGAGCGCAGCTGACGCGATCAGAACTGAGCTGCCAATTACTGACAAAACTTCTCAAAAGTTATTATCGATCCCCATACCAAGCTCATATACTTACATTTACTCAAGAATGTTTATTAATGCACATCACATAAATACTTTAAATTCTATTACTCTCATTTTATAAGCAGCAGTCGCAGGTTAATTAAAAATACTAAGTCGCTAGAATAATAAAATTTATAATAATATCTAAATTTATAGCTCATTAAATTTAAATGCCTCTATTTTAATAAATATTTTTTATTTCATATTTTTAAAAGTAAAATAAACAATATATACGTATGAAGTCAAAGTGAACAAGTTGTCCTAATTTAACCAGTAAATGAATTAAAAATTTAAAATAAATAGTATGTTTTAATTTCTTATCATCAATTGGTAATTGGTATCAAATTTCATTAAGACACGTTTAAAATATTATAAGTTTTTAAAAATATTTCCCAATTTAGTCTCACTTCCCTCAATCAAAAGAAATACTTAAGTATTGTAATGCCTTGGAATGATCTGGTATCAAAAATCAATTATCAGTGACTAGCGAACCATTCGAATTATAACACTTTCCCATGAAATGTCTGCTGGTCTCGGGCGTCGTTCCATCAAAATCCAGTTGAAAAGCGAAAGGCATGGACATTTAACATGCATTTTAAACAATCCGTCGGCAGAGTCGACTGAGATTTTTCAGCATTCTACATTTTTTGTAGATTGATGACGTCGCCGTGTGGCATGTGTGGTGGGGTGGACTAGTTGTGGCAGGCATAGCCAAAGGCACGTCCCACTCCCCCCATTGAGTAATACGTCAGTTGAGTTGTCAAAAAAAAGAAAAAGAAAAAGCGACGCCCGCCAGCGGCGAGTAGAAAAACGTGTACAGTGAACACCAGCCGAAGAGACACACGCGTCCCGGTCGCGGGTTTCCGCACAAGTTGCTGTCGATCAGCTTGCCACATGCAACATCAACTTGTACATTTCAACATGTTTCGTCACGCCTCGGAATCATTTTGAAAATATTTTTAAGCAGCGCCTAAGTTCCGGACAGAGATAGATACACTTAAGTGGATTGTTTTTTTATTTGTGTGTTTTCCTAGGGATCTTTTTAAACAGGATTTAAAATATCAAACGCAAGATTTGGGGTACAATTTTGAAGAGATTTGAAATGCTTGTCAAAACGTGTAAGTGTCAAAAAAGCGGAACCAAAAGATACAGTTGCCAATAATATTTAGTTTTCAATTTATAGAAATGTTATTAAAAGATATGCTCAAGGAAATTGTCAATTGGTTCACAGGACAAACCCTGACATAGCTTTCTGGAAATGATATTAGATTTTAAATCCTAATGCTAGCATATCTAAAACAACCTTAGGATATTAAATATTTGGGTATCCTTTCAAATGTCAACCTTACGTTTTAGGACATTTAAAATTGCGTTATATTTAAACATGCTTTGACTTGTTCTTAAAAACATTAACAATTGGTTTAGCTTACAAAAGAATTGTTGAAACTCCCTCTACAAAAATTGCTTTTAAGGTCAATAAAATATCAGAGCTCCTTCCACATTAGCTTTCAAGGATATTAAAAATTAGTTTATCCTGCATGATAACTAATACCACGCCTTCCCTTCTTGCTTCTATCCGACTTTAACATTGTTGTCAAATTGATTTAAAAATTCATAAATCAAACTGAAAGTGAAGTCAGATCCAAAATTAAATTAGGACCAGCAGAAGTAACCACAACAACAACAAACTGACAAAAATGTACAAAATGTTAAACATAGCATTAAATTGTATCGGACAGTTGTTTGCCAGGGTGGAGAAGGGATGTGAAGAGGGGCGAGGGGCTGCTGCCCAGTCGCGAGGGGTCGTTCCAGAAAACAGAAACATGCTTGCTTTCATAACAAGTCGCA
>JBAMBK010002127.1:0-22818 GCA_037043435.1 Drosophila suboccidentalis | reverse complement strand
TAAGATAAAATTGTTTATTGGATATCTTCTGATTTTATAACTAAATTGTAGAACATCTTAACAGAAGGATAACTTAAAATTGCTCGACTCTTATTGTGTTTTTTTTTTTTAGACACTAGCGTGACATTCATAAAATGTCGGAGATGCCTCTCAATGCCTGTTACATACATTTGCAGGTTACCATTATACCCTTTTGTGACAACTTTTAATAAACAGAGTTGTTCTCTGCCCAATCTAAAGTGTTAACAAGGGTTAAAGAAGTTCAACGAAAAATTGTATTCAAGTGAGGTAATTAATCACATAATATAATTATTTTACTGATTGTATTGTACAACATGACGGGTTCAGCTGTTTCAGAGATAAGCTGTCTTTCTATCTGATGCATACATACATAAATACATATAAATATATTCGGAATAAAAAACAATAATATTTTCTTTTTATGAACTATCGATGTTTTAATTCAAATTAAAAAATTGTAAAATGCTTTTAATATTGTCCAATATTTATTGATTACAACAAGGTATCTTCTTGTTGTGCATTCGTGTGCATAAAGCATTCAGAAATAATGAGGTTCATGCACTTATAAATACGATCACACAGAATATTATTCAACAGATTAACAAGTTTAACATTTATCGGACATAAAAGTTGATAAAAATTTTCAATGATATTATTCAATGTTGATATATTTTGTACAATAAATATATTTTGGATGCTGTCAATTTTGTCGTTCTGTCTCCATATTTCAACCTGTCTCGCTCTCTTTGTGTCCTTTTCTCTTGCTTTCTCTCATCAGTAAAACTTAACTGTTTGTTAGCAGACCGCATGTCTCTTAAATTTTTATGGAATATCCCAAGAATGTGAATTGGTCAGTATACAGATTAGAAACTTATAGACAAGGAAATTCCAAAAAGTTAAAAATACTTTTATTATACCCGGTGTGGATACATTACTTTTATTACACACAGGGTATCTTACTGTCGAGGCTGATATTCTTTTTTTAACAAAAGCTGCAACAACACGTCGATGCTGCCAGTAGATAGTCGAGATCAAGCTGAAGCTACTTTTTAACTATAATAAAAATACTTTTCAGCTTATGGTAGCAGCTATTAAAAGAAATGTTTTTTGTACTTTGTCTTGATTTTACGATCAATTTTAATATCCGCTTGAAGAGAAGACTTGCCATAATTAAGGTCGATTTTATAGTTAATGTGACTTATAATAACAACAATGGGCGAAGTCCACCTTAGACACTTGCTTTCATTGTCACAACTGCCGTCCAAGGCCAATGACATGAGCATCTTTGCTTACGAATCGTTCTACTCTACATAAAGACAGATCCCATAAAGTATATGTATTCTTGATGAACGTCAACAGCCGAGTCGATATATTCTTGTCCGTCTGTCTGTATAAGGAAAGGATCTCAGGGATGGTAATATCTTGCTCCACCAAATTTGGAATGTAGACTCCAAATAAACACAGGCAAGACCACTGTGGGGAGCGTATTACGAAAAAAAGCTGACCTCACCTTCAAGTTTGGGTGTTAAGTTTTTTATTCAGACAGGTGTGGAACTTTACTGTATGCTGTATAGCTGTCTGTTACTAACACAATGCTTAAATAAACACAAATAATAAACTACGAGTATATTATAAATTTTTATTAAATAAAATACATTAAACCATTAACAACAGCAATAAGTTCTCTGTACATTATTAGTTATTTTTAAGTGTATTCGAGTACAAAGCCTGATCACTATTTTGGACTGTGAGTGAGATATATTAAACCGTTAACATCTTAGCCTGGTTTTGAAGATTTCCTGTAAATATTCAAAGACATTAATGAGTTTATAGCTAAACAGATATTGGAAAGATATTTTGTGAATTGATTGTTTGATGATTAACATGGATTGTATTGTAAGTTGAAAATTTACCTACGCTGTACTTCTTTTTAAATATGCTCTGGGTATATTGGGTCCAATAGAAATAGTTCCGGCAGCCCTACAGCTCATCAATAAAAGCAAACATACAAAAAGTCGCAGATATATATTCATCGTTGAACGGTTGTTTTGTGACTGACGATCGATGCGAAAAAATATTGTATATATATTCAAGTCATATTATTATTATTATTTTTATTTTACCCAGTAGAATGTGCGAATTTCTTTTGAAATATAAATCTGGTCAAACCAGTTTAGTACCCAGTAATCAAATTACTTGTATTATTATTGCGTACGAAATTGGCCGAGAAATTTTGCATTAATCTGATACGCGTCAGAACCTTAAAAAATGTCGTTTGGTCTTCGTGAATCATAAGTTTTTAGATGAATATGATTATACATATTGAGGAAACACTCCAAAAATGAGAATAGGTCAGTATTCAGATAAGAAACACAAAGTATAAAATACTTTTGATTTAAATCTAACACACACAAAAACAAAGAAATTAAACTACGGCTATATTATTTATTTATGTTTCATAAATATTTTTATTAATAATAAATATAAAAAAATATTTTTTATTTATTTATTTACCCCCATATTTCATATGTATTATTATTTATAATTATCATTATTTATATATATATGTATTTATTTCTCGAGTACAAAAACTGGTCGTTTTTCTAGGGTTAATAATTTAATGACTTCGGGTCTGAGCTATATTAGCATCTTAGCTTAGTTTTGCCTGCAAGTATTGAATGAAAATATATCAAAAGACTATAAGAATTAAAGACACTTATCAGTGTCTAATGTGAATTGATTGCTTGATGATTGATATAGATTGTGTTGAAAGTTTATATTTTACCTATCCAGTATTTCTTCCAAATGCTCTAAAATATTTTATATTTATTCCAGTAGAAACAGGTGAGACTGCGCCGTAGCTAATCTGCAAAAGCAAGCAAACAAAAAGTATCAGATGTGTATTCATCGTTGGGCGGTTGTTTTGCGACTGACGATCGATGCGAAAAAGACTTCTATAAATATTCTAGTCATATCATACTAATATTACACCTGTTGTAGCACACGGTAATTCGATTGAAATAGTCATAGTTACATACATATGTGTATTGTATGTGTCTTCCCACTTTCGAAGGGAAATTTAGTAAGTATTAATGCTTGTTATTTCACTTAAGTTTAATTTTGTTGCTCCATGAGATGTACAAACGTGTGCTATTTTAACCCATTTTTCCTCATTTTCATGCAAAAAGTGGATTTCTTAGGATTTTCAAAAATACTAGCAAAAATATTTTTGAAAATTTTTTTTTGCAGTCATTCCTAAAATTGTTTGAAGAATGTTTTTGCATCCCAACATTTTTTGGAAAAAATCGAGGAAAAAAGTTTTGAAAGTTGACTTTTTTTAAAATTCGAATATTTCAATGGGTACTTAATGGGTTAAGGAAAGTTTTTCATCATTCAAACGGAATTTAAATGACCTTTCCAAAAATATTTTTTAAATTTGAAGACTTGACTTACAATAGCTGTTACAGTAAAAGAAAGAGTGTTCTTATTATTTCGCACACGTCTGTATATTGGAAATTTTCTAGCTTGCTAGGCTATATTTCAACTTTATTTAAATGCTGCTTTTGTATTTTAAGTCTATCAGTTATCCGTTCGATTACTACATGTAATTACTACACATTGATGACATCAATAACACTGAAAGCAATCACAAGTCTTTTTAATTATACTATAAACACTCTGCGGAAATCTGAAATACGTGGGGGAACACTTGGTCAACACAGTCATCCCGCTTTCCCAGTAGAGTGTGCAAATTTCGTACAAAATATAAATCCAGACAAACCAGTTCAGTAATTAATCTAATTGCTTGTATTATTATTGGTCAAACTGTCTGAGTTAATTAATTCTCCCAAAACGAAAGAAATAAATAGTTTATTTGATATGCGTCAAATTCTTAAAAAAATAGCAAAATCATACGTATGTAATTTCTTAATTCATTAATGTTGAAGTAAATCTCTGGCCTTATTATATGTTAAAACTAATAAGGGGACAAAAGAATATTATTATTTAAATATAATTATAATACTTATGTATTTAATATAGCTCTTCCTTTATTTTTCGCAAATGCTTTAGGGAAGTTCGGACCCAAAGATGTTCTATATCCACCGTCACTTGTGTTGAGTGAGTTTATTTGTGCTTGACGATCTGCAAATTCGTCGCAATCATTTCCGTTCTTAGAGACACAGTCCACATAGAATTTATCCTTCAGCTCGTAAAATCGACGCACTTCAGTTTTACAGGACTCGAGATTGTGATCACACTTTGGTTCATTCGCAATGCATTCCCTTAGCAAATAAATGCAGAACAATATAGTCAGGCGTGTATTCATCGTTGGGCTGTTGACTTCAGACTGTCGATCTTCTTTCCGGACTCTGTCAGTCAACTGAAGATTGCATTAAATGTGCAGTCTGCAAGATCATTAAGCGCATCTTTTACAGGGAATTACATATATAAGTTTATTTATAAAGTAGAGCAAAAATAGATTGCAAAACAGGTTAAAGTGTTTTTGCCGGCAACTTCACACCATTCATATAAAAACTACTAGACTACCAGTAAAACGAGTTTGTGTGCTTGAAACAACTGATTTATTTATATTAATAAAAAATACCTGTTTTGAGCTCGATGTCAATGTTATTGATATTTTACTCTTTTATATATTTTATGCTGTTTATAACAATCTTAATTAATTATTACTTCTGGATCTAGGTGAATTTCTAAATAAATTATGGTGTCGCCGATTTGTACCCAACGATATACGATCTTCGATTGAAGTTGGCATTATCGCACTGATTTGTTCACTTTCAGATTTATTTGTTTCTTTCATGGTTTGCATTTCGGCTTTGATCTTTGCAGTTGCCTCATGCTTCGCAGTTTTATCACAGTCATTGCACTCATTTCCAGCTTTCTTCTCGCAACACTTTTGATAGAGTTCATCTTTCAGCTCGTACCATCGTCGCACTAAGGTCAAACAACGTTCCTTATGCTCGTCTTCAACCTGGTCACACTTATGACTCGCTGCACTGCAAATGATCAACAAAATTCCACAGATTGCGAGACATAGAAACGTGCTTGTTTTCATCTCGGCTGCTGTCACTTTGCGACTAATGTGATTCGAGTTGTCTCTTTATTTTTAACCTTAAGTCTTATCAGCTGCTTAAAGCTTTAAGCTGCCTCTCTCTCACGCTGTTTCTCTCCATCTCTCTCTCTTTTTTTTCCCAGTCATGCTTTGAATATTTCTGCTTTAAAAATGTAGTTTGCGACAAACGTTCAACTGCTCTGGATTTTTCAATATGCAAATTGAGCAAATACCTTTTAAAAATACGTGTGAACTCATTGGAGTTTTATCTGAAATTCCCAGTAAATAAGATTGCAGTGATTTAAGATAAACATTTAATCATTAATGATTCACTCAGTACTTATATAAAGGGAAAGGGGAAAAAATGTAATTGGAATGCTCTAATTGCCATAAATTGAACCACTTCGGGAAATTTCTCGTAGTCATTCATATTAGAAATTAAATATCTGTCATAATACGTAAGTGATCAATGATCGGGGGACTTGGGATTAAATTAGAAGCTGTAGCTCGCGTAATTGATTAAGTGAAGTAAGTAAGAAGCTTTAGATTTAACACCCTATATTATTTAACTTGTAGTTTTATCACATTAGTTTACCCATTAGGTAAACCTATTAAGATGTACTTATTTATTTATGTTTATAAATTGAGTCTACATGTTTTGGTTCATTTTTTTTTTGTAAATATTCAAACCCATGACCACAAAACCTCTGTTATTAGTGAACTACTATTGGAAATATGAATCATACCAAAACAAATCGCCCTTAGATTTTGAATCAATGCAGAAACAATAAAAAATTTATAAAAATTATGTGCATATTATAAATTTCATAATAAAACATGAAACTCTTGTTGTTCTACATTTCTTCCTGATATAGACATTGCTTGTATCCGTAGATCTTTAACCCCTTACCGCTGGCTTATTTCCTAATAGGGTTAACGTGTACTGTATCGCATTGGTTTGCTTGAATCGGGGATTGCCGGCAGGATTTGCGAGTCTCAATGACCGCCACGTCAAATCCCTTGGGCAGTCGAGGTTCGCTCTGCAGTTCGCTTAAATTAAAAGCAAAGTTACAACGGCAGCGACAAATTGCTGGAGAAGCGTTTATTTGTCATAGGATTTGGTCATAGCAGCGAAGCAGAGACCAAAGCAACAGTACAAACAAATGCATACAAACACACTCACATTGACAGGCAGCAAGAGAGACAAAAAACGTGGCTGGCAAATGGTGGAAAACAGGGGGAAAACAGGGGGAAAACAGGCGACACCAGGCAACGGCCACAGCGGTTAGCAGTGGCGATGACTTAACGGATTTTCAATCTCAGCCGCGTCCCGGGCAACGTTTGGTTGGTTGGTTCGGTGGTTCGGTGGTTCGGTGGTTGGGTGGTTGGGTGGTTGGGTGGTGCACAGCTGTGGGTTGTGGTTGCAACTGCCCCCCCCCCCCACAACTTGCCCCTGCTGCTGACGCCTTGGCCACTTTGCAGCCGATATTTATATTTATTTTTATATTTATTTTTATTTTATTTTTATATTTACACTGTGCTACATGTTTGCTTGTCTGTCCCGTCTGTCTGTCGCTCTGTTTGTTTGCAGCGTCAACTTTTGCCAATGGTCACGGCAACTGGAAAGCCAAGCTGAATGTGGAAGGGCGGAGTTCAGTGTTACATCCGCAATGCATTTCCTTGCGGAGTTGAAATAAATTGCGAATAGTAAAAACCACCAATAAATTGTCATTTCCGTAAGAGGGATATTACATTTTTTAAATTTATGAGCGTGTGTGTGTGTGTGTGCGTGTGTGCGTGTGTGTGTGTGTGTGTGGTGGAGTTTTTAACAAAAAGTAACAAGCTGTAGTTCGGTTTGCATCTGCCCATTTACGAATTGTTTGCCATTTTTATTTTGTCCTTTTTATGCTTCGGTTTTATTTCTTTCTTGTGTATCATCAACAGCCTTGGCTCGTATGACGAAAGTTAAATTGAAACGGTTGTGCAAAAAAAAATGTTCAACAATTTTTGTCATTTCCGGCCTTAGACGGACTTTGCAGACTTTCAATGCGACGACGAGAAATTCTAATTAACTGATAAATACACAAACAAAAGTTGCGTATCAAATATCAAATATCAAACATATGTCGAACATGAATTATTAGGCATGCCAAAAATAGTTGAAACGAAGCCAGACCAAATATGCGGATAACATGGCGTATGCGTAATATGCCATACAAAGCGCAAATTACCAAATTGCATTCCACGCCAGCAACAAATTATAATACAGTTTATCGATTAATCGCTAGGTGGACATTTATGGCATCGGGGAGAGGGGGTGGGGGGGGGGCGGGATTTATAATAACCGTATAACAAACAGCCACGACATGTAATATGTTTCAATATGTTACCTCGACTAAGTGCGCCCCGGGCGAACAACCAGACAAATTATGTTTACTGAAAAAAAATAAATAAATAGTTTATATTCATTTCAGACATTTAAACTTTTTAAATTGAAATTTTTTATTTGTATTTATTTTTCAAATTTCAAGGCATTTAAGCTATTTAAATCTTTCTTTTTTTTAACTCACAGCTTAAATTGTTTTTATTTTTTTGTTTTAGTTCAAAGAAAAAGTGAATTTTGCAGGCTCTTATTATGTTTTTATTCATACCATAATTTTTTTTTTTTTTTTTTTTTTCCTGCATATTTTGTTTTGACACTCCAACCCAGGCAAACCTCTTTTGCCTGGCGCGTAGATTATTATTTGTAAATTTTCCAATCTGCATGCGAGTGTGTGTGTGTGTGTGTGTGTGTGTGTGTGTGATATTGTGGGTTGGCAATTTGCATGTGGTTATGCGCAAATTTCATTGTTAAGCGCACCGAAAAGCAATGCAAAAGTGCTGGACAGCTCATTCGGACTCAGGTCCAGTAACAAACAAACAAACAAACAAACAAACAAACAAACAAATAGACAAACAGGCGGACTAACGGACTGACAACAATACGGAAAAAACATTCGAAAAAAAAATGCTACTGCATGCAGATTTGTATTTGAGCCAGAATAACAACAAACAGAGGGAAAACAACGACAACTACAACAAGTTGCAGCAAATGCAAAATAATGAAAAACTATCCGGCTTCCATTTGCAATAAGCTGCGGCGGCGATTGCGGCATGTTCTAATGCTGATGCTGATGCTTACTGTACTCCAACTGCTCTAGATATGAATATTCATTTTGTAATTTCTGCATTAGGTGTGGCTGTCGTTTCGTTGCTGCTGCTCCGACTGCAGTAATTAGAGTTGCGAGTGCTTGTGCGGATATTAGATAATTGGATGCGGCAACCATCCAGCTAATTATGCCCGAAAAACCAAACTCTCTCTCTCTCACTCCCACTCACTCTCTCTCTTCTCTCAGCTACACTCTTCAACTTACCCATGCCAACAAAATACGTTACAACAATTTGGCTTTTTTATCCAAACTAATAGCTGCATATAAATCGCGAATAAGGAAGAGGAAACAGGAAACAGGAAACAAGAAAACAATGGCAGTGGCACGGGGGGGACTAACGGCTGCTAAAAACACCTTAAGCCAAAGAATACGCATAAAATGTTCACGATAAATTTCACAAACAAACACCTGAGATACATCATTAGATTAAATAGAATGATACAGCGCTCTAAAGACAAAAGTCTGAATAGAAACGCGTGCCGCAACATTTCCTTGGAGCTAGCTAGTGCACAGTGGTACCAGAGTGATTAAAAATGTTTCAAATAAAATAATTAAAAGAAATAAATATTGTGCTTTTCTAAAAGCGATAAATAAATAATAAATTTAATTTAAGTAAATGATCAGATTATTAAGAATATGCAAGTAAATAGTCAATAAATTTTAAAAGCAAATAAGCGCTTTTAGTAAAAATATGAATAACAATTTTACAAATATACAAGCCCATGCCTTACCTTAAGTTAGTTGTTCTTTATTCTGTCTTCAAATTCAAAAGCTTACGTATAATTTATTGACTATAACAACTAATTTTCTTATGTTTAACTAACCATTAGCCCACTGTGCTGGAGTTTACCTGGTGGCTGTGTCAAGCTCATTAGTGAAAAATTACTTTTGCGGTGACTTATGTCATTTCGCATGAATTTGTATTTGTGCTTTTATTTGCTACCCGGCTGCTTTTGTGGCTTTGTCTTGTTCTTGGCTAAGAAATCTTCGCTCATGTATCATCTGCCAGCTTCAGGGGGGGATGGACAGGCGACAGTTTATTTGACTACAAAAATATGACATTCTGTTGTTGTTATCGTTGCTGACGACAACTTTGGTTTGGTAACTTTAAGAGCACAAAAAAACATGGTATTAAAAAAGTGTAATAAACAGACAGAAGATATTTATAATTTGTTAAAGTCTGAATTTTACAAGAATATATTGCTTAATAAACACATTTAACTTTGAATAAATTGTAAATCACTTTTAGAGTATTTTGTAGTCGAGTAACCATGGCAAGTTTCGACTTCCGTGCTCACAGTTATTGTTGTTGCCATTTTTTAGTTATTTGCTTTTCCGGCTGCTGCTGCTGCTGCTGCTGCTTTCCGCTTTTCCTGCTGAGCCACGCAATTTCCCGTGCCGTTACGTGCTGCAATTGCAGCCACGTCAAAAATGTCAAACTCCGTTGAGGCTTTTGCTGCTTTGGTGTCGGCATGTGAATCATTAAATAAATGCTATGCATGCTGGTTACGTTACGTTGTCTCTGCCAAAGATTCAGCTTAATAAAGCCAACAAATACAGCCCATAAAAAAACATTGTATTAACGTGGCGCAAGGGACGTATGCTTAATTAAAAAGTTGCGTATACGTCACTGAAATGCGTTCAAAATTACTATAAACAACGAATACTTAAATTTCATAAAATAATAAAAACAAATAGCTTTATTTAATTAAACAATTTAAGGCATTTATTGAAAAATAAAAAAGTATAGCGCCAACACAATTTGATAGTGTTTTTTACTCTCGAAGGCGCTTTTTTATCCATTGACATTTGTAGCCGCACTGTTGATGCAACACATTAAAATGACTCTTGTGCTGGAATGTTGGCAAATTAAATTAAAATACCAACACGCAGCATGCTTCACGGCACAGCTGGTGTGGCAACTTCAGCTTCAACTTCAACTTGTACTTGGCTGGCACGCTTCATGTTGCAGCGCTGTGCACCATTTTCATCAGACCTCCGCGGTGTCATTTATCAAAAAAGCTAAAAGAATATATTTGCATTTTGAAATATGGCATTTTTATGCATTGGTGTGTTGCATTCGGCGCTGCTGCGTCGCTCTGCTGAAATTACCCATGCCGAGGCAGTGGCAACATCTCTATCTTTCTACCCAACAAGCAAAAATTTCATATAAAATACGAATTCATAAGGCGAAAAATATGCGAGCGTATGCGCGTGTGAGTTGTGCGTTGTGTATACGCCACGTTGGCCGCAATTTATGCATACATATAGTATATGTCCGCTACGTATTCACATTCACATTCACATTCTCATTCGTCTTATCCTATTTGTAACACGCTTTCTGCTCTTTTTATGAGCGTGTATGAAAAAAGCTTGTCACGAGTGCATTGGCCGTTCATCCTGCAGACTGATTGCTGTCTCATCTTCGGGACACGGCGCCACCCGTGTGTGGTGGTTGATTGAATGGCCAATGAAGTGGCAATTCCACAAGTTGCAGTCGGTCATTTCATTATAAGTTTTTTGTTTATTAGGCTAAATATAAATATCATTTGTAGTTCTTTTCTTAAGAAGTCTCTATTAAAGCACAAATTATATTTTCAATTACTTTACATCAAAGTTTCACACTTTAAGAATTTTCCTAACAGGTTTATACACTGTGAAACTCGAGGCCTCAAGCAGTGATAATTATTAATTTACCTAAAGAGACTAATTACAAGAGAGACATAAAGGAAAGACATATTACTCACATGGTGCTACTCATTTTAATCATTTGAATGCTTAACAAATTGTTGTTAGACTATTGTTGTTGCACATTGGAAACCGTTAAATGTTAAACATAATGTGCTTACATTTATTTGTCGTAGTTTCGTGAGCTCAAAGGCCATATTAAACGGAAGCTCCCATAAAATACAATACTTAATGCTTTAATAAAAGAGCCACACACACGTGTTATTCAATTGTTGCCTGACTAGAGGGCGGAGACAGAGAGAATGAAAGGTTTTGGCAACAGCTATGCCAACAAATTAAGCATTGACTCTGCCTGCCTGGACTTGGACCAAAAGGCACAGTCTGGTACAATAGCACTTTAAGTATAGTTCAAGCTTAACACTCGGCTCGCTATACTTCTTACTTAGTCTCTGTTTTGTAGCCAGGCATTTTTAGACCCCGTACTTTAAAAAAGTAAAGTATATATATTCTTAATCAGCATTAACAGCCGAGTCGATATAGCCATGTCCGTCTGTCCGTCCGTCCGTCTGTCCGTCTGTAAAAGGGTCAGATCTCAGAGACTATAAGAGCTAGAGACTCCAAACTTGGTATGTAGGTTCGTCTATATCGAGATTGTTTTAGATTTTGGATCGGACCACTATATCATATAGCTCACATAGGAACAATCAGTTGAAAATCAAGTCATAGTATGGAAAACTTTTTTGCTGTTTGAGATATTTCAACCAAACTAACAGAATATGCATAAAAGATGGTCCCATACATACTGACCAAATTTGATTGAAATCGGATTACTATATCATATAGCTGCCATAGGAACGATCAGTCCAAATAAAGTCTTAGTATGAAAATCTTTTTGTTGTTTGAGATATCTTTATAATAAGTACGGGGTCTCCGACAGTCGAGTACCACTCGACTGTAGCACCGCCGACTAGTTGTTACTTGAAATACCCTGTGTAAGGCAGGTAAAAGAGTATGTGTGCTCTCAAAATCGAAATAAACATTCAAAGCAGTTCCATTTCATGTCTCTTTTTATATTACAGGGTATCACTAAGTCGAGTTTTGTTTGTTTAGAGCCTGCTATTTGCTGTTTGCTACTCCTTTTACTATTTGTAGCTCGTTCATTTCTTTTCGTTTTTCTTTGCTTCTATTTTTTTGCTGTGTTTACTAATTAACCGAAACATGCGCTCCTTGTAGTTACGCCTTCCTTTGCCACTTTCTTTGTTGCTTCTTCCTGTATGTGTGTGTGCGTGTGTGTGTAGGTGTTTGTGTTTTTGTGTGTGGCATTGATGAAAGACTCGACACTGGTCCCCTGGCTATGTGTATTATTTTGCAATTAGACTGCCGGCCGTGCTTGTGGGCGGAAGCACACACACACACACACACACACAGTAAACTGCCACGCCCATTCACTTGGCTATGCGAAAATTGTTTGGCTTTAAGGCTTTTCACATGCCCGAATAACGAATAGCGAACGGCTGTTGAACTTTTTCGCTTACGCACATTATTAATTCGCTCTTTTGCTGTCATGTCAGCAATTTTTTATTTTTTTTGTTTTTTATTTGCGCTTTAATTGCGCTGCAGCACAATATTGCGCATACGCCCCATGAGCCCGTCGTTAATGAGCTGATAATGAATTTATTAAATTTACTACACGTTGCATTCTTCGCTGTTTTATTTTATTTTTTTTAATTTGACAAACTGCACATAGATAAATTAACCGGCCATGTAGTAATAATATTGTAATAAGCGAATGGGAAATGGGTTATGGGACTGCAATTACTTGAGTTTGGAGCGGGTGTGACATAATTTATTATTTTGATCGGCATTTCTGTTTTCTTTTTTTTACTATATTATTGTTAATTTATGCACTTTGTTGAATTACTTTAATGCTCATGCTACAAATGAGTAATAAAATGAGAATAAAACCAAAAAAAAAAATAAAGTAAAAATGTTTTTAAAACAACGTGGCGTTAATATATCAGCATTAACAGCATCAGCCAGACCGCAATTTAAAAATCATATACAATTATTTATACTCTATAAAATGAAACATTAAAAGACAAACACACAAATTCACAAATTAGTTCGATAATAAATGGACTTGCACACACACACTCTCAAATATTGCCACAAAATTTGTAAACATGTAATGCTAATTTCATTTAAAAGCAATTAAGTCGAGTGCTTGATTTGTGCGAAATAATACCCTGCTTTATCCCACATGAAAGGGTTGGATTCAGTTTGTTACAACTGAGTAAAATTCATAAATCTCTACTAATTTTATGTTATATATTATGATAAATTTGTATGCACAGGGCATCACTTATTCGTAATGTATTTTTATTACATTGACTTTATTGTTAATTTTAACTAAGCGCTTGGTTTTTCGTCGAAAAACTGAAAACAGACACTATAATTATGCATTTGAATGTTTTACGCATCCTGCTTTTTGCCTCCCTCAATTGAAAGTTGATTCAATTAGCTGAACGAATTGCCTTGGCTGTGAAATTGTGGCCAAAACTGTGGCGTTGCATATATTTGATGAATATGTGTAGCTTTTGATTACAACCATTACGCTATATATGGAGTTGTAATAAATTGTCGTACATTTAAACTATTTTATTATTTTAAAATAGCTAATCAAAAGTTTCGGAAACAGGCTTTGAATAAAAACCATAAAGGCGTACAATGTGGGAAAATCTATTAGTCCAACTCTGAATTCCATTGTACTCGTAATTTAATAAGCCAAAACGACAAGAGCTGCCAGTAAATCGAAATTATTATCTGACTGCGAACTATAAAGTCTCTAGCAGACCACACAAAACACACACACACACACTCACATGCACTAGCTTAACAATTGAAAATCAAACCACGCCCACTGGCTGGCCACAAGGAATAATAGAAGTAACACCCACCCCATCCATAGTGTGAGTTCTTTGTGTGGTTCTATTGTTTTTCGTGCGCACGAAAAATAAAAATAACAAACATATACGTGTACTAGATACTTGCTGGTCGACTAGGCGTATACGCATTATCTGGCGCATAATAAGCTGCGTCCCAATGCCACGTGCATTATTTATTTATTTAAAAACGCCGCCTGGCCACAGCTCAATTATGCTGAAAGGGGAGAAGGGGACCCAGGAGGGAGGAGTGTGCCAAGCAGCGGAGAAGTTGTGGTGCGGGCCCAACCTTTTTAGCCACTTTCGTTTTAATGTAATCAAATGAACGTGCCTGGCATTATTCCGTTGCCAATAAATTCCACGCGCCAAATAGACGAGCGTTGTTGGCTGGCAATCATCCCGCTCCTGTTTCTCCTCCTCCTCCTCCTGCCACTGCCCGCGGGATCTTCTCTTATACAAACACAACACAACGAAAAAAATAACAATGAGAAGCACTTGTCGATGCCTTTTCTTTTTGTTATTTCTTTGGAAACGTGTAAAATTGAAAAATGCTTGAGTAGCCCAAAACCGCAGCATTAAGATGAAGTGGGATTGGGCCTGGTCCTTGGTCCTTGGCCTGGTGCTTGTCCTGGCCTGGCCTGGCCTGGCATAATTGAAAGGGACAACACGTCGAGTCGAGTCGAGGCGAGTCGAGGCTATTAGGTTCACCCGCTATCATTGCTCCTGGGACACGGCAGAAGCTCTCAAGCAGCAACTAATGGATTTCGATCCATTCGCACTCGCCGCATATTTATTTATGTTTATATATTTATTTATTTATTTATTTTTACTTAGCACAAGTACTTTAAAATGTTGTCAATGCAAACATTGTAAAAAAAATAAAATAAAATAAATAACAACTGACAACGCACATCAAAAACATTTTTCGACGTCCACCTTAAATCGGACTACAACGAGTATATGAAAATATGCAAAATAGCTGTGAAAAATATTTCTATTATTTATTTAGTCGCACTTCTATGTACATGAATGTGCCTGTGTGTGTGTGAGTGCTTGTGAGTGTATTTGTACGTACGAGTACAACTCAATGATGCGAATGGAATGTGCTTAGAGAATATTTTGTATTGTATATTTTTCATATTTTACCCATTCAACCGGTGGTAGATGGAGAAGGGACCAAAGGGAAGTGTCCAGGGTCACGTTAGTCCACATTTGCCCATATATGTGAGAATGGAATATGGAGCGTGTGATTTAAAGCACTGAGTGCAAATACATACGTTGTACATTCTTACATTCAGAATTATGCAAATGTCAAACTTAAATTTTTGTGATTCACTTTTAACAAAATACTTTTAAATTTATTTAGAAAAAGGATTAATATATTTTATATTTTATATTTTTACTAGCTCTTATACGGCTTTGGTTATATAATTACATATAAAAATTGACACCATTGTATTTATCAGGGACCGTAACCATTATAAGTTATATTATAAAAATTACATAGTAATGATTATTTAAAGATTTTTAAGGATTTTCTTCAATGATAATGATTAAATTTGAGCTATAAAAATAAAACTCACAAGAAATCATTATTTGTTATTTTTATTTTTTCGTTCAAAATAAAACTCACTTTAAAATAGATCATTTTAAAGATTTGATTTTGTGTTTTATGGGTCCTCTGGGTTTCTTTTAAAGGGATATGCAAAAATACTTTGTGAAAATCCTACACAAAAGCCATGCATTTAAAGTGAGTTTTATTTTGAGCCAAAATAATAAAAAACATAAATAATCATTATTTGTGAGTTTTATTTTTTTCGCACAAATTTAATCATTATCATTATTTTTTTTGTATATGTATTCTAGTCATTGATTTTTTGATGTGAAAAAATTTCAATAAATTATTATTTTCGGTCCCTGGTATTTATACATATTTCAATGGCTCTATGGGACGTATACTTAATTTTAAGCAGTGCGCAGTGCTCAGTTCACAGCTGCCTGCTATGAAACTTCTACAATGTCAGAGTTGTTGTAGTTGTAGCACAATGATCGATATAGTATGCTCATTGCGCTGTTATTATTGAACTCAGTTTTACTCTCTCTTTCTCTCACTATTTCTTTTTTCACTCTCTCTCTCTCTCATTCTGTCTGCAAATAGGTTGAAGCTGATTGTGCTAGATTTATTGAACTCTCCCTCTCTCTCTCTTGCAAATATGTTTTTCGCAAGTTTATGAACCATAAGCAAATAATCAACCATATAATATAATATAGTAAAATATAATACATTATAAATATCAATATAGTCGTAGTCTGAGCGCAATAATTCAGATGTTTGACTTATTTTCCTCTGACTATCTCGCTGCCAGTTTATGATCATTGATGACGATCAAACATGACCTACATGGCCAATCAGTAAACATACAATACTACATATATTTGAGGCTTTTTATTTACCAAAATCATACGCAAAATAAAAAACACAGACGCCGAGTCAACTAAAGAAGATGGCAAACAATTAAAAAGCTCGTCACACACACATTATCTGTTTTAAATTTAATGTTTCCCTTTATTCCAGAGCATTCTAACACACTTATTATTCTTATCTTTAACACAAACACTGCTCAACGCTAATCTTGGTTCCACTTCCACTGCAAGTTCGGATAATAATGCCAATGTTGCCTGCTGCAGGGACTTCGATTCACACTGTGGGCAGAGATCTTGGAGGCCGATGGGAATGAGAGCTTGACAACATTCCTCATAATATTGATCCTTCAATTTGTACCAGTTTCTCAGTGCCACTCTGCAGCTATGCAAGTCCTCTAGGACACTGATCTGATTACAATTCGGATCGGCTTTCAATATTGTGAGCAATAGGAGTAAACACACTCCCAGGAATGAGTTCATCGTTGTGCGATTAACTGATGACTAAAATCCATAATTTATATTTTTCAACTTATATTATTAACATATTAATTACACATTTATTTATTTATATTTATTTGCGCTCTTTGTGACAATTCATAAGTTTCTCTTGAGAAAGAGAGAGGTCTAAGTCTCTAATAACATTAGTGACTTGGTATATATATTCATTCTAGCTTTTAAATCTTAATCGCCTGGGTCTTTTCAAGAAATCTCGTGTAACTGATCCGCTCAATGTAGTTTTATCAGAGTATTCAACAGGTCGGTGTATTATTTCTCTAGCATTTATCACTGCATATTTTTCACAGTAATCATTTAGATTCACATATGCCTTGCCCTCCATCATTTCACAGCACTTCACATACAGTTGATCCTTTAGCTCATACCATCGACGGAGCTGATCTTTGCAGTCTTCCAGAAACTTGGGATCAACCTCGTCACAAATCGGTTTCGATGCGATTCGCGCTATCAGCAGCAGGAAAACAAAGTTCGATCTCATCCCGACAAAGTTCGCCGCTTGACTGAACCGAGCAGCTGAACTGAAATCTCATTTTTCAGCATGTTTCTTATTAGCTCACTATTTCTTATCAATTATTGGCGGCAATCCGCATTTGCATTGCGCCGTATCAGAAATTAAAAATATCAAGGGTGCCACAGAAATCGCTTTCGCTTGAATTTCCCTGGAATTTGTATGAAATTTAAATCGCTTTCGCTTAAATTTCACTGGAATTTGTATGAAATTTAAGTGAAATTCAACCGAAAGCGATTTCTGTGGCACCCCCTTTTAACTGTATCATAATAACATATTTTTCTCTATGTAATTTTTTTCCCCGTCGGCTAAAGATCGATCAAATAATTGATAACGATGGAAAATAATTTAAGTAAGCAATATAAATACATTTTTCAAATTTAATATAGAATCGATAAACAGCCTTTTAAGCAAAAGAAGTTTTATTTGTAAAACAATTATCGATATCAGCAAATAAAATAAACAGATCGTTATCAGCTCAATAAAATGCGTACAAAACTATAAGCTATAGCTTAGTTGTTTATTTCAAAAACAATTTCGACTGCATAAATATATTTCTAATATTGATTCAAAATCGTTCTTTCACTATTTTTTCGTTCACTGTTTTCCCCATGATACAATTTTTTACACACGTTATTCATATTTCTTCTACATTTTGTACCCAACGCAATTCTTTCCATTTCAATATAATTCCTTTCGGTTGTTGTTGTTGTTGTGGTGGTTGTGGTTGTTGTTGTTGCCTTCTCAGGGAAACTTAAATCGCACTGTGGGCAGAGATGTTCACGACCGCTTGAAATGAGATTTTGACAGCATTGCTGAAAGTATTGATCCTTCCGCTCGTACCAGCGTCGCACTTTGCAATTATGTAATTTAGCTGGGTCACTGATCTGATTATAATTCCGATGAGCTTTATTCAATGTCAGAAGTAGGAGCAAACTTAATCCAAAGTATAAGTTCATCGTTGTGCGATTAAATCTTGACTGAAATCAATTTAAACTTTTTTTTTAAATATTTGCATCGTTTTATTTACCTTATAAAAATGCATTTATTGTGTACAGTTACTTAAGTAATTGTTTTGACAAACAAAAAAATTTGCATTCTATATTTTTGAAAAAATAACCTTTTCTCTGGGTCATATTGTATATATTGTATATTGTTTTTGATAAATAAAAAGTATTTTTACTTCTTGTCAAAACTTTTACTTACTGTATATATACTGAGAGGTTCCGCCTTGAACTTTACGATCATCCAGACACATGGGCGCCTTGTCGGAGCTCTCTTTTGATATTATATTTCCAATATCAACAGCAGGAAAACAAATAACGAATATGTTCTCTTCCCGACAAAGGTTGAAATCTCTATGTTTCTCTGTTTTCATATTTCTTATCAATATATGAAGGCATTCATTAATTCATTCTGCCAGCTTATGATATAATGTATTTCTTTTTAATCAGAAAACATACTAAATAATTATGAAATCTGATCAAATATTGTGCAACCTTTGTAAATATTTTAAATCAATTTGTGTATTGATTAATATTTAAAAAATTTGTTTATGTTATTGAGAATTTCGATTGCTTAAAAATGGAACTAAAATTATGACGAATGTTTCATTCGTTCACATTTTCCTTTCTTAAAATGTTTGTTTGTTCCTTTCTTATTAAATGTGCATTCAGGTCTCAATCGTCGATCCACTTCTACAGTAAAACTCTTTTCGGATAATACAATCGTTGCATTCCGTCGGGCCTTCGATTCGCACTGTGAGCAGGAATATTCACGGTTGATAGAAATTAGTTCTCGACAGCAATCCTGATAGTGTTGATCTTTCAGTTCATACCAGCGTCTCACTGCCATTTTGCATTCATTATTATTACAACTCGGATGGGCTTCGATAATTGTCAGCAATAATAGTACACATATTCCGAAGTATGAACTCATCGTTGTGCGATTGTATATTGACTAAACTCACTGATTCATTTTTCAAATTAAATAAAGCATTTTATTTATATTTTATTCATGCACTTTACATATATGTACATATATGTACTCCCGTTTGCTATCTCTCGACAAATCCAATCCTTGAAGTACAAAACTGCGTGCAAATTACAATTCTTGGAAACTGTCATCTTATTAATTAGCTGTAGTTCATAAAGCATCTGCTGGAAAGTCTGATTATTAACGCTAAACAAGAATACATATACTTTATAATGTGGAAAATAAACATATAAATAATACACATTTATATAATAGACTGATGTCTAAAAAAAAAAAAATTTAATAATGCACAATTATATATAATAGACAGATTAGGTACCATTAAAAATAATAAAGAACACGAATTTATACAAAAGACAGATAATGTAATTTAAAATAATACAAATTTATATAAAAGACGTATTTATTAACTTGTAGAAATGTGACATTTTTCAAGTCTCTATCGAGAATGAGAGATATTAAATTATACAATAAATACATTCTCGTCTTGATTTGATAATATTCGCTTCGTGGGTTAATAATTCCATGTTTTTTTTTTTTTTTTTTATTAAAAGATTATAGCAAAGTTACAATGTAGAGTTATAAGTGTTATAAGTGTAAGTGATTGTTGTTCTTTAATAGTTGCTGATATCTGGTTGTTGAAAGTTTTTGATAAAATTCCCTTCGTGGGTTAATCATGAAATTTAATTTTATTTTTTGCCAAATTTCATTCGAATGGGTTTTCCATTAGAGTCTCGATTTGGTTTCGGAACCAGTACAGGCCTTACTGCTGGTCTTGACATTTCTAAAGTATTTCTCTTTTCATACAGTTAACATTTAAAATTTCACATCTATTGATTTTCATTTTATGACAGCACTCCCGATACAGTTGATTTCTCAGCTCATACCATCGACCAAACTGAGATTTGCAGTCTGCCAGAAACTGGGAAGGAACATTTTCACAGCTCGGCTTCGATGCGATTCCCGCAATCAGCAGCAGGAAAACAAAGTTCGAATATGTTCTCATCTGAACCGCGCAGCTGAACTGAAATCTCATTTCTCCACAAATTTCTTATCAATTATTATAGGCATTCAGCATTTGCACTACGCGGGGAAGTGTCAGATATTAAAAATTTCAATATTCTATATCTGTATCATTTAATCATATTTTTCTCTGTGTCATTTTTCTTCCCGTCAGCTGAAGATGGTTCAAATAATTGATAGCGATGGAAAATAATTTGTGTAAACAATATAAATTCATTTTTCAAATTTTATATAGAAAAGATAAACAGCATTTTAAACAAAAGAGGTATTATTTGTAAAACAATTATCGATATCAGCAGTCTCTGACTGCGCAATATAAGAGAAAATAGAATAAACAGATCGTTATCAGTTCAATTAATATATTTATATTTTTTTTTTATTTAAAATAAAATTTTGATTGCGTAAATAAAGATCTAATATTAATTATTATTCCGAACTCTTCGTATACACTTGTTATTTCTATTTCTTGTACATTTCGGAGTAATTATAGGTCTTGCTACTGGTCTTTCCATTTCTGAAGCCATTCTCTTTTCTCTTTTCATACAGTTAACATTTAAAATTTCGCATCTATTGATTTTCATTTTATGACAGCACTCCCGATACAGTTGATTTCTCAGCTCATACCATCGACCAAACTGAGATTTGCAGTCTGCCAGAAACTGGGAAGGAACATTTTCACAGCTCGGCTTCGATGCGATTCCCGCAATCAGCAGTAGGAGAATTAAGTACGAGTATGTTCTCATCTCGACAGAGACTGTTGCTTGACTGAACCAACTAGAGATTTTAAAATCAGCTTAACTCAACTCTCTGATTTAATTTTTCTTCTCAATTAATGTATTCATTTTGTTACCGGTCTATTTTATTTAATTGCCAGCCATTTTCAATTATATACTTGCAAATTCTCAACCGGTTTAAGAGTGGACTTCAGTTGTAAAATGTTGCCTCATGGAATCAATACTAGGGTCCAAGTTTCATCAACTCACTTACATTGTACTTACATAAGTAGAAATATTTTTCATTTCCCCTTCTGTGGCTCCCAATTGAATCTTGATGCACGTGTCCTGGCACAAAGCCCAAAAGGATTGTGTGTGGCAGTCATTCCATTGTCGAATCGTACACTCAGTTCCCAAAGGGTGCAAAAACCACTCCAGCCAGGAGTCGTTAGTTGCCTTTCCCCTTCTATTCCGCTCCTTTCCTCTCAGAGCAAAAAGATGCCCAATTCATTCGCTCAAGGGCTAAGGAAATGGGGGCCAATGGGTTTTTCTTGTTCTTGTTCATTCATAATAATTTTTATTATGGGTCATCGGCCATTTGTTTAACGCAACACACACGCACACACACACGCACACACACACGCACACACACACGCACACACAAGTGTTGGCCTGCGGGTTCCTGGCCAGGTCCATTTCATTCAGCACATCTATTAGGCCAAATGTATTCTGGCCATAGACCCTTTTTCTCCTTGTATGTTTGTAGTTGAATACATTTATTGTTGCCGGTTATATTTCAATGGATTTTATACATATTATTTTTGCATGTTTTTGTATTATTTGTTTTATTTATGGGACTTGGGAGCTGATAAATGGCTCTGGCCCTGTTCCGTGCTCAAGCCATCAACGTGTTGATGTGATTTCTTCTATGCAAATTATTTACATTGCCTGAAGGACATCGATTGATAGATGTGCTCAGAGCTTAGCAGCTGTGCGATACTTCAAGCTTATTAGAGACTAATAGGAAGAAGTTCTAAATACTAATCACAGCACGTAGCAACACTCTCGGCTGATTAGCACTTAACACTCTGCTAAAATGGCATTGATTAAAACAACCAGCTTGACTTTTAAATTCCCAAAGAGCATATGAAATTTAATCCTACAAAATAACTCATGAAATTATTGCACAAACTTAAATTCAATTCAGTTTAATATTTGTTTATGTGTAATTCTCTCCTCTCTCTTCTCTGTTTACATTCGATTCGATGACTTTCTGTAAAATGCAATTAAATTGAACTTGATGCAATTTTCGCCATCGGCATTTAGTTTTATTATCATCCTATCGTCCAGCCTCAGCCTTTTTCCTTTTGTCGTCATGCTGAGCTACATTTTCATTTTCGAACCAAACAATTGCAGAACTTTTCCGGTCTATTTTATTTAATTGCCAGCCATTTTCAATTGCATTTTGGCTTCGCAGCTTTAATTTATCATCTAAATCCATATAAAATGAAAGGAAGACTGCAACTCGCTATATAGTTTTCTTTTTCAATCATATCTATTGCTTTCTTATTTATTATTATCTATTTAATTATTTAATCACATTAGTATAACAGAATTTATGGCTGTTTTTAGTTTTTAAGTAAAGTATTCGCCTAAAAGTATGCAGTAAATTATTTAACAAGAGTTTTTTAAATTCATAGATAAT
>JBAMBK010002126.1:0-26542 GCA_037043435.1 Drosophila suboccidentalis | reverse complement strand
GATTAACAAATTCTTTATTTCAATCAAAACAGCTTCTGCTTCTTTGAGCAGAGTGATATTTCAACATCACTTAAACTAAATATTGCCGAAGCATGTAATAATTCATTTATTTTAAATAAATAAAAGTTAATATATATAATTAAAATAAATACATAAATAAATTGTTATAGAGCTGCCATAGAAACAATATTGCAGGGTAATTTTATATTCGGTTTGGTTAAAAATTGTTGGCTTTCAATTGCTTAGCCAAGACGGGAACCGTATAAACATGCTCAAGTGACTGTGTGTGTGTGTGTGTCTGCGAACACGCAGCCCGCACATTTCAACAATTTTATACTTTGATCAGAAGCTGCTAAGAATCTTCTTATATTGTTGTTGTTGTTGTGGTTGTTGTTGTCGTTTGATTGCATGTGTTGCCAAATGCTTTTTGCTGGCAGTTGCATTTTTAAATTAATAAACAAGAAAATGCGAGTGAGTCAGTTGGCAGCGGCACTTAAGTTGCGTTACACACACACACACACACACTCATATATATGTAGATGTACTTACACACAGATACTTGTAGAGTGTATCTATGAGATACTTGTATTCATTAGTTTACCCTAACAACAGCCACCAATCAAAAACGTTTTCTGGCTGCGCTCTCAGCTCAGTTTATTGCCCATTGCGGTTGTTGTTGTTGTTGCTGTTGTTGTTCTATTTATTGTTGCTGTTGTTGTTGTTGTTGTTAGCCGAGCACTTGGTTTTGTGCTGTGTTTGTAATCGCGGTTTAGTGTAGGCCAGCACTTGGACTTGCCTTCGACTCGATTGTCGATTGTTGTTGCAGCTATCGCTTATCGTGCCACAATGTTGATTGTTGTAATTGCTACAAGTCAACGATGTTGTTGTTGCTGTTGTTGTTGTTGTTGCTGCTGGCCATTGGCCGTGGACTGATAATATGAGGCTTCGACCGAGAGTGCCACGCGGTTTTTAGGGCCTGCCACATGCATACGCGGGTTGTAAATGAAGTCTTGCCACATGTGTTGCTTATCTTCTCTCTCTCCCTCTCTCTTTCTCTCTCTTCCTCTCTTCCTCTCTTCCTCTCTCTCTCTTTGTCTGCTGTAAAAAGACTTCCATTTGTTGTTAATTACTCAGCTTGGCTTACCTAAAAACAACAAAACTGAAATGTGAAAAAAAACTGCACTTTCAACTTTGACCCGTTGGCCAGGGCTCTGTTTGTTTTCCTTTTTGGCGCACAGTTTCCCACACGTCCGTTGCAGAATGAGAACAGAAAAATTTAATTAACAATTTACAGAAACATTTGGGCCATTCCTCCACCCCCCCACCAAAAAAAAAGAGCACTCAACAATAAGCCAAACTTAAAGTGCAAAACTATAACATACTCCGTGTGTGGCAATGAGTTTTATTTTCTTATAATCATTGATGTTTGCTGGAAAGAAAATTAAATTTATCATACTCTTTTGGAATTCATATTTTTATTAAATGTTTATAAGAATTTTCATAAATAAGAATTTCGATTTATTTCGTTACAGATTACAGGATGTGACATTTTGTGCTTCATTTGATTAAGTTTAAATCTCATTAATTAATAAATATCAGTTTGACATGTGTTTAGAAAACTTTTGCGCAGTTATTATTACAATTCGCTTAAATTAAATAAAGTATAAAACTTAACTTATTATTTGAATATTTATTTATACAAAATTTGTATTTATTTTCTTTGTTTTTATTCTAATTTAATGTATTTAGCTTCGTCGTTCTTGACTTTTTGATATGTTCTATCCAATTGAACGTAGTTTTTTTCCAGATTCACAATTTGATCTGAGAAAACTTATATACTTAATAGTTTTCCTTAAGATACTTTCCGTATTGTTCCTTTTCTTCTGGTTTTGAGCACACTGAAAATTTCTCTGAATTCGTTCCAAGCTTGTCCAAGTTGGCATATAATAATTATAAGAAATTAATATAATTACAACGTAAAGCCAAACGAGGCGATAAAAACTGTATAAACGATCTGCAATCATGTTTTTTACTGTGGTACTTCGGACAACTAATCGTGATTTCGATTTATATTTAATTGTGTGGTCGATAAGGCTGTGATTCGTCTTGGAAATATACTTTAATAATTTAAATTAATATTATTTTCTATGCATATTTTACGCAAAAATGTTTTTAGTTATTTAGTTGAGGCCCCAACTGGAAGTTGCAATTGTATAGTTCGTAGTTTTATTTATTTCAAATATTATTCGATTGAGTTTACTCTCTCTGTGACGAATTATATTTAAATTTATGGTTTGGATTTCCTGGCGAAATGTGCTACACAATTTCTTTATTTTGTTCAAGTTCCTTCTTCTTTTTGCTTTCAAAGTAACTCCAGTTCCACCAAGTTGGGGTATATTTGGTTATGCAAAAGCAAATAACTCTATATAAACCATATATACGATTCACAACCATACTTAATGGTAATTTAAATCAACCGATTTCCTTTAAGTTCAATTAGCTACTGTAGAAAACAAAGAGAGGGAAAGTATTTATATAAATATATGCAGTATCTATATATATAAAACTCGTTGTCCTGACTCACTGACTGACTCACTGACTGACTCACTGACTGAGAATCAACGTGCAGCCCAAACGGTAAAAGATAGAAAGCTGAAATTTTGACACAACATAGGTGAGATAATTTCATCGTGCAATAAGACGGCGTTTTGCGAAATTCGACCTGTAAGTGGGTCAAAATCAAGGTCAAAGGTCACAGAATTGCTTAGTATAAAAAACTTTTTTGTTTCTTAAGATATCTTAACCCAACTCACAGATTGTATCATGGAGACTGTCCTTTACATTCTGACTAAATTTGGTCAAAGTCGGATGACTATATCATATAGCTGCCATAGGAACAATCGGATGCAAAATAACCTTTAGTATGAAAAACTTTTTTGTTTCTTAAGATATCTCAACCAAACTCACAGATTCTATGTTTAGGGACTGTCTCTAACATTCTGGCTAAATTTGGTCAAAGTCGGGTTACTATATCATATAGCTGCCATAGGAACAATCGGATGCAAAATAACCTTTAGTATGAAAAACTTTTTTGTTTCTTAAGATATCTCAACCAAACTCACAGATTATATGTTTGGGGCTGTCTCTAACATTCTGGCCAAATTTGGTCAAAGTCGGGTTACTATATCATATAGCTGCCATAGGAACAATCGGATGCAAAATAACCTTTAGTATGAAAAACTTTTTTGTTTCTTAAGATATCTCTACCAAACTCACAGATTAAATGTTTGTTTCAATGCGAGCGAAGCGAGCGGGGGTTGGCGAGCGAAGCAAGCAGGGGGCGGAGCCCCCTAGTATTTATATATATTTACAATTCAAAATCATATACAAATTTCTGAGTGTAATGAGAAATATGTAATGAGTCCATAAAGGTGGTTTGAAGCTGATAAAGTTTGTATACTTACCTAAAGTAAATAAAAAATTGTGAAATAATTACATATTGAGGGTAAGTAAGCAATGTTAAAGATATGGGCTAATCCTGAGTTGCGAACGTTACATTTGCACGCATATTTTCATGTTTAAACTGATACAACTCCCGTTCAGATTAGTGAATTTTAATGAAATTTTCTGGAAAATGCATTTCATTGGGAGTACTCTTAAGCCTATTTTAAGATAAAAGCTCTACTGTTTTTGAACAAAAATTTGGCTTGCTGAAATTTCCGTTGCGGCCGTTACAAAGAATGGAAGTCGATTTGAGGTTAACGTGCATTTGCACATATATTAGCGAATTTTGCTTAGTAAACAAAAAATATCCAATTATACAAAATTAAGTGGAATACATGACCATATCAATCCAGCATCAAAAATAAAGATAAGTAGTCTCGTTAATTAAAAATCTTAGTTTTTGTCTGTTGCGGACGTTACGTTGCGGACGTTAAACGTTTTACACACACACTTTTGTTCAAATTATGAATATATATTAAATATCTTTCCAATATAGTTTTTATCTTAAATAAAAGAAAATGAAACAAAGTTTAAGATGAGCTAAGCGCTAAACACTCAGACGACTGATTTGCCCCCTTTTTATGCCATTGACAATACCCTTTTTTTATAAGAAATATTGAAATTCACTGGCTAAAAGAGGAATTAAGTGGTGAGGCTCGGCCATGAACAACCAAACCACCGTAGAACCTTTATAACTTTGTAATTCGAAGCCTGAAAATGATTTCAAAAAACAACTATTATTAAAAAACATGCAGTTTTTTCACAACTTTCGATTTCGGATTAGCCCATATCTAAGTTATTTAAAAATTTAGACTAAAAAATATTTGTTGTATATTTTTTCTCACACAATGAAGCTACCTTTTGAGTGGCTTTGGCAGGGTATTTTAGCTAGACAAAACGCCAACGCCGCCAAGCCTCGTACGCGAGGTAGTTAGCCAGCGCGTGCAACCATGTTGCAAGTGCCACAAGCCATCTCTTTGCCCCCCAACCCCACTCCCAGCCTTTTGGCAACTGACAAATGCAACTGCGACGACAGGCAGCACTTATCACTCAACAATCGGGGCCAGTTAGGAGAGTCAGGAACTGGACAAGTAATTACAAGAGAACATGCCAAGCTTTGGGTCTATTCACATTTAAATGGCAAGCCAAATTGTTAGTTTAAACAAATAGCAATCAGGCAAGAGCTGCGTTTTAGATATTTTAACACACACAAACACAACAGCAAATTCCCAAGAAATGTCCTTGTTAAAGTCAAAAGACATGTGGCCAAATTATAACATTGACCAAGTCAAACACAAGCTATCAGAATTGCCAGCAGTTACAATGGGTTAGTTTTCAACATTTCTTGTTGTTTCTGTTGATATTGTAGTTGTTGTTGTTGTTGTCAGATGTAAACCAACTGTCATAATCAAGGCAAGTTGCCCGCGGGGACCAAAGAACAAGATGAAAACAGCGGCAACATGTGCTATCACTGCTCTCCTTCAGTTCTCAAATGGATTCCAGCACAAGAAGGACCACAAACTAACAAAGAATTTCGACTTTATTTTGTGTCAACTACAAGTAATGGCTAAAGGATTGCTTAACTTTTGGATGAAGTTGGTGAAAATCGTGTGCAGATTATGTGGGAGAAAGGATGGGATTCAAAAAGATTACAGTTACGTTAAGTTTACCAAAATTGAATGAGAGAAATGTCTGGCTAAAATAAATCACAGAAAAAATCTTATAATGATGATTAAAACTCTTTGTCAATTGTATTTTATAAATCTTACTAATAATTTAATTAAAATTTAAATAAAACTCATTGAATCATCTAATAACTATAATGTTTGAAATTTTAATTTGATCAATTTACTTTAAAAGCATTTTAAGAAGGGACACTTGAAAAGCCTGTAAATAATTATTTTATTTTTTTTTGGGGTTTTATTGCAGGTTTTAGATAATGGAGTAGCTTGAAAGATGTGAAGATATACTTACATATAAGAAGAATTCAATTTTAATGTGTTTTCTTGGATAGTTTTTTAGTAAAAGATTACCAACTGTGTATAGTTTTGGTACGGTAAGCAATCATAATGAAAGTTTACCATTTTAAACTAATCTGAATAGAATACTCTAAATATTTGTATAGGTTCTGTCGGGAAGTTCAATTCAAATTAGATTTACTGGCAAGCTTTCTCTGCTCATAATATAAATTAAATATATTGTGTCAACTCTTAATAGTTGTTAAATAATAAATAAATATGTAAAATATTCACTTATATGAGTGAGTGAGTAAATGAGATATAGAATTAGTCTATTCTTATGCTAGAGTATGAGAAATGTTGTTAAATGTTGTTGACAAAAAAACCGTTGGAAAACTAAAGAAAGAAGCTGACTTTGGGGAAATTATAATGCCTCTGTTGTTATTGTGTTATTAGAAGCATTTTAGTTGCAAGTACGAGTACTTAGTTTGGCGACAAGCGGGGAGAGCGGGAATAGCATCTGGGGAGACTCCAACTACTTTTAAATGTGCCGCAATTCTTCTGTGTCTTCACTTTCGCTGGCTGAAATGTGTTTTATTAGTGTGAGAATCTTTCTCATCCTTTTTTTCGATGCTCGTTTTTTTTGATGCTCGTTTGTTCCCTCATTTGTGTGGAGGTTTTTTTTTGGCTAGCGTGTTGCAAGTTTTATGCAGTTGCTGTTGTTGCCAGAGTAAACATGCACCCGAAGCGCAATCTAATTAAGTGAAGTGTGGATAGGGGGGACAACTGATGGACTTCCAAGTCGTATGTGCGCTCGTATCTGTAGTTATCCGTAGACTCCTCTGCTTGGCAGATGCGTGTCCTTGCGTCCTGGTCGTCCTTTCCCTGCTGTTGCATGCAATTTGCTGCTCTAGTTCTTAGCCTTCGTGCGTCGCTAGTTTATCTACTTGCAGCTTGTGCTTCTCTCTCTTTCTCTATATCTCTCTCTCTCTGTAAGTTTTCTCTTGGCATTTCTTGTTGATTTTTTGGTTTGTCTATTACACGTTTTGTTGCCTTCTTTCTTAAGCTTGTTCGAACAACATTTAAATTGGCTAAATGGTTTTTCATTTCCATTCCCCCTGCACTGAACTGGCAACTTTTGTAGTTTTTTCAGCTTGTGTTTTCCATTTGTGGCTTGTCAGTTTATTGCTGGGTTGTTTCCTCGAATTAGTTTTTACTCAGAGGGAGAAGCGAATTTAAGTAACATTCTATAAATTATTAAATGGCCGACAGTTGGAATTCAATGATTATCGTATCCATTGAGATATCTGGCGGTCGGATAATGACTAAATAATAGATGGCGCCACTTCTATATAGTTTCTTGAACAACTTGTGTGTTTATTCAACGATCATGATAAAGTTTTGAAATTAGATAGAGAGTTTTAAACTGAATTCAATTTCGTATTGAACTATTACTTTAAATATACAATCATCAAATACAACTATTTATATTTCAGATATACTTTTTTCTCTGTTCTTTACCTGACAATCGTTTGTGGGCGAATTCCGTTGCCATTAAATTAAAGTCGACTGCCAATCAGCGGTAAGTATAAGGCTTGAACTTTGCTCCGAGGATCCCGATAGCTGGGTGTCCTGTTTCGAATCCTTTTGTTCGAGTCCTTTGTGAAATATTGTCATTATCGTATTAAAATCGCCTACGGTTAAATGGCCATGTTAAGTTTTACGAGTTTTACGAGTATTTACAAGGCATAAGAAAAACACAACAGACAACAAACAGAACACAGCAAACTCCCGACACTCCATCCCCCTGTCCATCCCCCTTTCCACTCTTTTACCCCCTGCAACGCGTTCATTTGTTTTATTTTTTTGCAATCGCTTTGTATGCATAATTTATGCATTAATTATATGGAAACGTGCCGGACAATTACAACAATTGCAACTTAAAACAGCGAGAGACGAAGTTGATATATGTGCACATACCCTGGAAAACGTCAAGTGCGGCTTCTTTGCTTTAAAAATTACTTAAATACCTACTTTATATCTCATCTGCATATTCTCATTTAAGATTAAGAACACATTAATAGAAACTGTAAGAATCTTTTTTAAATGAATTTTTAAAATATATGTTTTCAAAAATAAGCTTACTCCTTTTTTGTTGGGGAATTTACAGGGTATGATCATTCTTCACTGATAACAACAACAACGGGAAAAGTGCAATGCACCTTAAATGCAACGACTGTAAAAATTACTAGCAAAGATATTTGCTGCTGACACGCAGCCACCTCTCAAAAATATGCAGCAATTTATAACGTGAGTTTATTTACCGCAAATTGTTATAAATCGAATTTTAAGTAGAAACAAAAAAGCACAAAAATGAATAAAATGCACAGAACAAAAAAAAAAAAGAATGAAAGAAAAATAAACTCCAAGCGGAAAATGGAAATAAAAATGCGTGTAAAAATATGATAAATTACGCATACGCCACGTGTATGTGTATCTGCAACTGCAACTGCAACTGCATCTATCTGCTGCTGTATGCAGTTAATTGCCATTTTTAACAACATTTTTTTACTTTTTGCCTTTATATTCCAGCAATATCATCATCATCATCATCAACATCAATACAATGTCATAATTATGTTGAGAAAATAACTTAAATGATTTGCAGTGGCTTTGAATCGGATGCCGAGGGATAGGGAATGAGGTCAGCAAAATGTGAGAGACACGGTTACTGCATTACGAATCAATTGTACCCTTTAAGTCCATGATATATGCATAACCATGATATGTGAATAACGGCAATTTTTTTATAAATGAAATTTATTCATCAAAATAAGCGCTGCGGCATTTAAAAGTTGGCCTAAAGGCATATTTGAGTACTAGAGACTCGAAGTAAGGTATATGCGTAAAAATATACTTAGCTCATTAATAAAAAATTAAGTTTTCTTTAAATTAAGCATTAGAAAAAGATAGGTCGGCGAAAAAAATCGCTTTCTAAGTTTTCTTCATTTCTAGTAATCTCATATTCTGTGAAAACATCTCTTTCACGACGATTTGTCCAGTGACTAAGGCGTTTCATACCCCAAAATTTCTGATAGCCAGTTTTGTGACGAGTTACTTTTATGTTTCTACGCGCCAGTTACTTTTAAATTTAATTTTAGCACTTATAACAATAATTCAATTATTAGCAGTAAATAGCAATTTCCCGCTAAACTAGTGATTAATCTAAATAAGTCGTAAAACAAACGTTAAAAGCTCATTGCTCTGCAATGAGTAAACTTGAAAAGGTTGCTAATCAAACCTTTGGGTAATTAAATCTAAGAAGGTGTCAGCCCTTTGCAGCGTATTTTGAAAAAGTTGGTGAAAATGCTAAAACAAAATTAAATCTCTCGAAGTTCTGTAGCACCTTGGAAATATCCGTGCGGAATTGCTTTCTGCGGAATTCTATTCCGCTTGCAGATTTCTGTGGCATCCCTGATAATGTTCGCTTTCTGATGACTTAAAATTATATCACTGTTTTGTTTTTAAATGTTTTAAAATATCTTAAATATTTTCTAATGTGTTATTTTGAAAACTAACAAATTATCTGCTATTTTCACATTTATTTAAATACAGTTCATTATTTATTATTCAATCATTCAGATGTTAATCCTGTTCTATTTATAATATACTTAGCATATAAAGCGAATTTCCCATTCCCGGTTAAGTTTTGTGTTTTATAAAAACTGTGGTTTTGAAACTGTGCGATAATCTAATAATCTTCAAATATAATCGAAAACTCTATAAACTTAATATATTATTTATTGTATTTTTCTCTAAATATTTATGATAAGTTATGCATTTATTTAGGTCATGTTTTGCTTGAATTCTTTACGCTTAAGTTTTCCTCCTCGCCTTTCGTCTGATAGGTTAAGAATCCCCTTTCTTATTTAGGCTATAAATACATATACAACTTGCTTTCGTATTGTCAACCATAAATTGTAAATTTAATGTGCCCAAAAGGCTCCTCACTCACGCACCCACACACACACACACACACACGCCAGTCAGTGAGTTGTCAAACAGTTTTATTGACTTTCTATACAAGTTGATTTTCAGAGCCCCAACCATTGTATCCGATAAATAAACAAACCTAAGGCCAGCAGTGGGAAAATAAACACTTGGCCGAACACAGAAAAAAAATGAAAATAGTATCTGATCAATGGCCGGGGCCGTTTAAGAATCAGCAAAGAAATTCGAGTCCAGGGTCACGAGTATCTATCAACCTCGTACAAGAAACAGATTAGAAAACTTCAACGGCTGACCGAAGCCGAGCCAAGTTGTTAAAAACTTTTCTTTCATTTTTGCCTGTTGTTGCTGTATTAACTTGGCTCTTACTCTTTCCTCTTGGAATCTGTGCGGCGTCTTTCAAATTGAGTGGGGACTGTGAACGTGAAAAGTCTCGGCTCGGACGCCTTAACTGTGTCGAATATCATCCTACTGAACGAGTTGTTATCCCAAATTGACATATGGCGTTGAAGTTTCTTAGTTTTTTTTGGGCCCTGCAAAACTTCACTTAACTTGCTTTTCCCGTTGTCAATGCCGATTTTTTCCGCTTGTCTATTTTGCTTATTGCCAGGGCCAACAAAAGTTGTCGACCAACTTTCCATGCCGTTCACATGCAATGCAGCTTTATTGACATTTTAAAGTTGTGCTCCTTGCCTTTGGGCAGCTTAAATCTCAACATGTCGGACTGTAAAAATCTTGAAAGAAATCTTTCTCTTACTTTGCAGTTACCTTTAAAACCGCTGTCGAAATTAAATTACACATTTTAACACGTTTGCCAAGGATCACTTAACACTTAACACTTTGGAGTAGCGAGCACTCGCCATAAACTTGAAAGTCCATGTTGTGTAGGAAAGACGATGGAATTGCGAATGCCCTAATGACAATTCAATTTGTTATGTCCTAAAATAAAATATGTTATAATAATCAAAAGCCTAAAAGCAGGCTTAAGGTTTTTTTCTACTGCACCAAAAACTCGAAGCACGAAAGTGAAAAGCGGAATGCCGTATGAAGAATAAAGAATTTTTTTTTATTTATTTATTGACTATTGTCTAGTGCTACAAGTAGGAGTACTTTTTAATTAGTGCACTAGTCTCACTGACAATCTGATATAAATATATCTCACGATTAAAATTAAAAATATACCTATTATATTGCTTATCTAGTTGACATCTAATTGGAAAAATTAATCTTAATATAATTAAAATTAAAATTTGTATCATTACTATTATTATTTTTTATATAAATATTGTTATTACTATTATTAAAATTTGAATCACTTCTACTATAATCATAATTATTACTATCAGGGCTATTATCATTACAATTATTATTATTGTGTTTGATTTACAATATTAAATTATTAT
This sequence comes from Drosophila suboccidentalis, assembly GCA_037043435.1. Taxonomy (NCBI): domain Eukaryota; kingdom Metazoa; phylum Arthropoda; class Insecta; order Diptera; family Drosophilidae; genus Drosophila; species Drosophila suboccidentalis. Next base: position 15,669 of record JBAMBK010002126.1, on the reverse strand, counting down.
AACTTTAATTACTATTACTATATATAATATATATCTTACATTAAATCAATGTCGAAACAAATGCTGCGAAAACATTTGAGGAATATCAAAGGTTACTTTTACGAACTTAGAGATTTGTCGAACATGTCTTATTTCAATTTAATTGTTTTATATAATTTCTAATTTAGTGTCAGTAAATAGTTAATTGAACAAATAAAACCAATTAATGTTAGTTGGAAGGTTCGAGTTTAAGTTGACAAAGTTTTCAACTTGATTAGCTAATTGATCTTAATTATTAATTTTTCTTATTTTTGAAACAATATGACGTTATCATCTATGTAAAATATACGCTATTGGATATCAGATAGACCCTCAAATTGGTTGTGTAAAATCATTTGATGACTGACAGCGCATTGCACCGGAAAAGGAGTAAAAGCTAAAATACCTTATTCTACACATTCGAGCTGTGCCTTTACGAGTCTACCTCCTATTGACGACTGTAGCTCTCTTCTCGTCTGTTGCCTTTTAATGCCCCGGACACATTGGAATTTGTGCACATTACAAAGAAGAGCAAGATGAAGGTGGAAATGTTGTATGTATTTTGCCTCTGACTCGACGTGGCAGCTGCTTTGAAGTGGTTTATACTGATTAGTCGGGTAAATTGGCTTAAAAACGCGCGGTTAAAACACACACACACACACACAGAGAGACAGAGGGAGTTCAGACTCGACAGCGGACCGAAGAACCAATCTGCCCCAAAATACCTAAAAAAAGAAAACACAAAAAAAAGTCAAGAAAAATATGTAGTTGAAATTACAGTTGAGTTTTCTAGCCTTTTCAACAGACAGAAACGTTGTTTAGTTTATTGCCAACGCGTTGCTAATTGGCGGTTTTATAGTTTTAGCTGGTAATAGCTTTGAAATTTTGCCAATGGCTTCCAACAACATGTATGGTGGGCAAACGGCAGTCAAACCACCGTCAGCAGCACCACCGACACCATCGCCATCACCAGGCGCTAATGATGATTGGCAGCTGTTAAAATGATTAGAGGGTCGTCTGCAAAATTGTCGATGTTACCCACGAATTTGGCGAGCGAGCATCGAGTCCTTTTGCCTTCTGGCCGTGTCAACATTTAAAAGTATTGGTATTAGTTCAATTAAAGCGACTTCACAATTGCAGTGCGAGATCTTGGGGCTTATAAATTCTCAAAAAAAAAATCAATAAATGGAGATTTTGCGAAAAGGATTTGCATTTAGTTTTCATAAACATTTCACCAGAATTGGATAAAAAAAAATAAAAAATTCCAATTTGATTTTGTATTAATCGAAAGCGCATTGTAATTTTGAAATTCAAATTAGCCAATGGGATCTGAATAATGAAGTATAGGATTAGGGCAAATATCGTCAGGATTGTTGTCTTTGTCCTGGCAATTATTTTTCAGATCACTCACGTATCGTACACCATAGGAAAAGCAGTTGACACTGCCCTTTTTGAACTCAATCTCGGTGTCCTTGCCATCTTGTACACCGAATATCTTGTAATCAAGCGCATTCACCTTGATGCTTTTGTAATCAAACAGATCCGATTTCTTAAACGATACCAAAACCGTTGCATCAGCTTCTTCCGAGCTCGCCCAGACGGCATAATCAGTTCCAACTTTCACCCTACCGTCGCCCCAGCGTGCATGCAAGTCTTTGGTAACTGCTCCAGAGCAGACATGGTTTAATGATACTTTATCGGCATACGAACAATTGCCCATATTATACCATTTAGTTTTTTTCAAGTTCGCTATAGCAAAAAGCCTTATTAAATATTCCACTAGAAGCATTTTGCGTGAAACTTAAATTTAAGCTCTCACAATATATGTATGTTGTAACAGAATTTTATTTTTTTAAATAGATTTGTATTTACTGATATGATGAGAAATGTTTCATTTATGAGACAAATGAGTCAAAGACAACATAACTCGACTTTTGACAATCATATGAACAGTAAACAGTTTAAGGAGTCATAAGAAAATATGACATAACTGTTATAAGCTAAGAAAAAAAATAAGAATTTTTATGTATCTTTAATTTTATTTTCATTTTCAACATTTTAACAAATTTACATAATAACAAGCGGATCAGTCGAGTGCGCTCGACAGTAATATAGCCTGAGCCTAGGCCCCGGCACGCCGAAGATTTGATGTCCATGCAATTCCCATAATAATCCTAAATTATCGACCTATCGTTTCTGTGGCAGCTATATACATTTATAATATAAATGAGTGATTTGAACCAATTTGCACGATATTTTAAAAGTTTATTAAAACTAAAAATAATGAAAATATAAAAAAAAATTAGTTGACCAATCCAGGAATCGAGCCCGCGACCCCTCGTGCGTGTGTTCGTATCTCTAGCATTAGAAAGAAAATTTAAATAAATGAAAACATTTAATAATTAAAAGCCATCTGCACCGCGCCCATACCGAGATTCGAACCGCGATCTCCCTGGTTGCTAGTCGAAGACGTATCACCTCGGCTACCGCGACACATTTGCTGACGCTGGCAAACTCGATATACTTACATACTCAATGTACATTCTGGCAGAGTAAATACAAAACGAATTAATTCTATTTATAGAATTGCATTTAAAAAGGGGTTTGAAAAATCGTTAATATCTTCACTACTTATGGCTCAATCGTGTTGAAATTTGGTGATTAGTCTCTGGGCATGATCCTACACCCGTTGAAATAAAAAAAACTTCAATATTTAACTCAAATCCCGAAATTAAAGGTGATGTCAGTTTTTGATTAATTACGCCCCCCACAGTGGGCGTGGCAAAATTCTAACATAAACTTGTCCTGCCTGACATAATAGGGAGTCTTCATTCCAAATTTGGTGGTCCTAGCTCTAACCATCTCTGAGATCCTTTCGTTTACACGGACCGACGGACAGGCGGACATGGCTATATCGACTCGGCTGTTGATGCTGATCAAGAATATATATACTTTATGGTGTCGGAGGTGCTTCCTTCTGCCTGTTACATACTTTGCACAAACTTAATATACCCCTCAGGGTATAAAAAGTTTTTTTTTTAATAGAACTGTACTAATAAAGAATTGAGATATTGATTGTGATTATATTGAAACATGGTTTAAATTGTATTAATCTCCAAAATATTTTTTATTTTAATTTCCACTTTGAATTGCCATTGCTTTTGTGTTCAACACACACACACTAGTTTAGATTTATGTCAATTTAAAATCACAAAATAGTATTGAAATTTCATTGGTTGGATTAGAAAGTACTCTTAATTTTTTGCGTATTTTCAAATGTAAATTGGCCAGTAGAAATTCAAAGTCAAAACATGAGGAAGTGACAAGATTGTTACAGAATATTTGTGTCCAAATAATTGTTGCCTTTTATAAATAAACATTTGTGAAATGTTGTGAACTTGGAGGACATTGATTAGCATTTTCTCTGACGAATTGGTAATAGAGAAAAGGGAATAACAACAAGAGGAACAACTCTTTGCATAAATCGATGAGCAATTGCATTTTTAGATTAGCATTTCCATTTGGCCAAAGTAATAACGATTTGTAGTAGTAGCCTCTGTTCTGTTCTGTTCTGTCCTTTTCCCGCCCTTTACACACGTGCAGTTTGTTATTTATGCAGTTTTCGGGACACATGCAGTTCGAACAATTGCTGTGGATTCATTTTGCGTGAGAAATTTTCAATTAATATGCGCAATTGCAATCGAGTGCGAGAGTTTTTAGCATATTTTGCATAGGATTTTGGTTTATTCTTTCCTTTCCCTGACTACTGCAGTTAGGTTTATGTGTTTGGCATTGCTTTTCATACTTTTTCATTTTGATTTTTTTTTTTTTTTCCTGTCAGAGGGGAAAGTCCCCTTCGATTTTGTATTCAAGTGTAAATTGCATTGCAGCTGCGACTGGGTCGACACACAATTTTTTTTTTGGTAGATTTTGCATTTTGAGTGGCATGGAATGCGGATACAAACAGTTTTGTCTGAGGTTTGGGCCATGTTGTCGCAGGTGACGCTACACAATATGCCATATGTGATGACGCCAAGTAGTTTGCCGGCACTTGACAGGCATTCATCCATCTATCCATCCATCCATCCATCTATCCATCTATCCATCCAGCCCATTCAGTCAGCTTTTCAGTCAGCCATTTCTTTGGTAGTTGATGTGAAGAATTTACAATTCAAAATACCACAAAATTGTCTTCGGTTCGCGTGCTACATCTATTTGACAGCTGTCTCTAGCGGACAACTTTTCTTACCACACTCGATTGTAAGAGAAAGAGAGAGAGAGACGGTAGGTGAGAGAGAGACGGCAACTTTGTCTTGGCGCTTTTGTAAATGCAAATTTTCAATCAAACTCGAGACGCCTGTGTTGTCACTTGTATCAGCGCTTTCATCTACATCTTTTAGCTTCTGTTCTGCTATGCCTCTCCTTCTCTTTTCCTCTCTCTCCGTTCGTTTCACCCTTCACATTTTTTGGCGTGCGTGTCCGCAGCAATGCGGCTTTTGCATATGCAACACATTTCATTCAGTTGCAGCGACTTGGCCAAGAGACGCGCGAGTGCGAATAACCAAAACAACGGTTAACAAACAGTTGAAGGTACAGTTGACGCCAAAGGCAACTATGCACACAAAATCATTTATCGCCTCTTTACGTAATGCAACACATTTTAAAAGTCAACATAAAAATACATTATGTACGTACATATATGGATATTTCCAGGATCGAGAACGCGACATTTTCATAACTGTTTTCTCACGTGTTAAATGCATTTTATCAACACTATTTTTATGATAAAAGACAAGCTTTGAAGACCTGTCGTTTTCGAATTATTTATAAAAAACAATGCAATGACGAAAAATGGAAGTCATCTTTGACTTCATCTTGACAAATGCGAAACTCTGCGAAATATCGCGAGTAATTTAGAAGAAAATAAAATAATTAAACCATAATAAAATAATGTAGTTTTCCATTTTAGAAATAATTTTGATAAGTTACTATCATTTTAATTATTTTACAAGTTTTGTTTGTAATTTGTAACGCGACATAGCGAACGTGACAAGTTTTCCACCTAGTTTGTGCCAAGAATTTGTTCATCAAATTTTATTTGATATATCGAAAACAGCTTGTAAAACTTGATTTAAATTAAACTTTCAATATATTTCTAAGTATGTATTAAAAAGGGTTTTTTCTACAATTTTACTATCTCATATATCGTTAAAATACAAACGGTCCATTTTGGAAGTCAATTTTTAAGAAAATGGGCAAAAATATAGAAAAAGTGAATTTATTCCAATGTAAAATCTATTTGTTTATCCCATTGAATTTCTTCTAGCGTTTATTGCTTCAATAAATAACTTAAATACATTTTTTTAAGAAATTGCACAAGATGTAAGTTTTTGATCAATTTTACGGTTTTTATACGAGGTGGACTTTTTTCTGGAAATGCCCATATTTGTTTGAATTTCCAAAGGCAACAAATATGCATTTTTTAATAATAAAAATAGCCTTTAAAAGTTAACAAAATAAATTATGCACCAGCTTATTGTGGGATTGAGTATTACTCAAAGTTGTTTAATAAATCTTTGACACTTTTTGTTTTATTTTAAAATAAAAATCAGTTTTCAATTTAATGGTCATGGTCGAATTAAGGATTTAATTGTTGAATCAAAAAAAAAATGTCTCTTGAATACAACAATTTTATCAGAACCCGGACAGTAAAATAGAGAGCAGAAGATTCTTATAACGCTTTGTTCAAATTATAAATAAGAGCAATAAAATATTTGAAATGTATACATTTATTTATTATTGCCAATATAATATCTTAAAAATTGTTTATTGAATTATTTACAAATTAATAAACTCAAACAATAATTATCGATGTATCAAATCAAGATGTAGAAGCTGATTTAATTTAACTATATTTTGTATTGTATATTAACTTCAAGAATTAATTTTATACCGAAGTAGGGCAGTGTCACAGCTTGAAATTTGTTCAATCTATTCCCATTGTGATTCAAACATTCTCTGATGTTGCCGACTGCGGAAGTTGTTTTGCATGCTCGACAGTTGAATTTTTCGAGTTTCGAATTGACAATTGCCAAAAAAAAGAAGCAAATGTTGGTCTATTTAGAAACTTAAAGTTGTTAGGGTTTTGTATATTTGAATTTGATTGGAGCTAGACACCTGAGGCAATCGCAATCCTATCGGAGACTTGATTGATGTTAGTTTTATGTGGCATCAAAGGCAAACCGAAATCTCTAAAGGCGCTCAAAGTAGTTTTACGCAAAGTGCCAAAGAAATGTCAATAAATGGCTAGCAACACATAAAGATATACACACAAAGAAGACCAAGAGAAAGACGACGAAAGGGGTAAAGAGACAGAGCGAAAGGGAGAAACAATCCAACAGTGGAAACCTCAATTGGCCACATTAAAAGCAGAGCTTGTAAAAATATTTTGCTGCCAAGTAATGGCCTCGACAGCATGCCCCAATCTTCGCTTCATTTCTCTTTTTTTTGCTGCCTCTCTGGTGTCTTGTGCTGCTGCTTGCCACAAAAATATCCTTTTATGATTTATCCCAGCGGTGCCAGTTAAAAGTTGCACAAACATGCGGCCAACTATGGCCCATGAGCTTGAGCTTCAGCTTTCCCATATTATCCGGGGACATTTTTAATAAGATTGTGTGGGCGTGTCGACCCGACATATCTCTATACAGTCCCCGGCTGGTAAGTAAGTTATTTAAAATTATTTATGTGTCAATTATTGGGCTTTTTGTATTGCACAGACCCAAATCGAAATTCTCCATCCTCTGGCGATTTATGGTTGCCCAGCAAAGGATGTTTAAAAAAAATGAGGGAAAATCGTATTAAATAGGTTGAATATAAAGTTATTCGAATTATAGGCGGTCAGTTTACTCTAGTTTTGTTCTGCAATTGCCGTTATTTATTTGAGCGGTCAGTGGGTCACTTGGAGCTACATAGAAAAGTTAAGTCCAAATGGATATGATGGGAAGTCAAGGGAAATTAATTTCAAAAGCATAAATTTGTTTGAATTACCAACTGAATTAAATTTGATTTCAAATTTACATACGAAATTTTATGTTAAAAACTGATTACAGGGTATTTTATGGTCAAAATTACTCTACTTTTTTTAGTTTTTATTTAAATTTAACGGAAAGTCAAGCAAATTATTAATTTTACTTTACATAATAATGGGAAGTCAAGGGAAATTAATTTCAAAAGCATAAATTTGTTTGAATTACCAACTGAATTAAATTTGATTTCAAATTTACATACGAAATTTTATATTAAAAACTGATTACAGGGTATTTTATGGTCAAAATTACACCACTTTTTTTTAGTTTTTACTTATTTATCAATAATTTGTTTTAGAACTGATTATAGGGTATATTGTAGTCAAAATTACAGCACTCTGATCAGTTTGTATTTTAATTTAACAGAAACTCAGGAAAATTTTCCATTTTACTCCATATTTATTTTTTTGATTGATCGATAACTTATCGATTGGGCTAAACTTTGATAAATAAAACTAAACAGGGTCATTTTAAACTTTAAGTCAATGCCAGAAATCGCGCACCATTTGCTGCTGCTGGGAGTTGGCAGTTGATGCCAGTTGCCGGTTTGCCAGTTGCAGGCGCCAAGGCCCAGTTATTGTCAACAGGATGCGGCAAATATGCCACTTTTATGGCACGCTTCCGCATCCGGTCCATGGCGGCCCGCCCAGCGAGCGACTCGAGTGGAGCCGAGCGAGGTAACAGGGCGGATATAGTTGGTAAATTACGGTGCAACCTGCGCCTCGCTGCATGCCCAGAGTCACTCCAGAGGGAATGACACGAAAACACACACAGCGAGAGAGAGAGAGAAAGAGAGCGAAAGAAAAAGCGATATCTATATAGATAGAGACAAAGAGAGTGTGGAAGCTGTGTAAAAGAATGCAAAGTGCCAACGCACTGGCAAAAGTATCTAAAAGTATGTTGCGAAAATAAGACACGAGTTGAATATCTGGCAAAATAACAACGAGTGCTGTATACACTACAACTGATTATTTACTATAGTTTTAACTTTCAAAATGAATTTAAATAAATATAGTAAGATATGTAACGAAATATTGTAGAGAAATTCTCTTGAATGCTTAGATAATGGGAAACTTTAATAATTAATATATAAGTAGTAAAATAAGTAGAAAAATTCTTTGGAAACTATTGGTTGAATGTTTAATCAATCAGTTGTATTTGTTGTTGTTTAATTAACAAAAAGCAGGACATCTTCAACCGAAAATTAAAGGTCCTTTCATTTGAGTAGGAATCGAACCCGAAACAGGGCTATTTTAATATAAATAAAGCACTTTTCTAAATCATTTGAATCAAGATCATTTGAACTTAAAACCTTTGGTTGTAAGTCCAATAAAACTTAAGTCGCGTCATATCAAAAATAATAATAATAAAATAATATTAATAATAATAATAATTAAATAAAATAATAATAAAATAAAAAAGCTAATTTTTAAAAATATCGTCATATCAAAAATAATAATAATAAAATAATATTAATAATAATAATAATTAAATAAAATAGTAATAAATAAAGAAGCTGAATTTTTAAAAATATTATCTTATTTTAAATACCATAAAGTATATAAGCTCAACTTATTTTACAAAATCCTTAGTACGACTATACCCAAACTTAAGAAAGTCCATAGTTTTTTCACTCAACATTTATTGTAGCAATTTGCGATCAAGAATCCAGGCTTTAACTGGGACTCATAGCATAATCATAATACCCTATGCAAACATATAAAAATGGCATATTAAATGTGCCATAAAGGGAGCAGAGAAGGAGTGATAAGGGCGAAGAGGAGTACTCGTAGCCGGCAACTGGTATCGATAGCAACAGTTACAGAGCTTGCAGTTAGCCGAGTTTGGGAGCAGACGGAAGCAGCTGGTGGCAGCTGTTGGTGGCGCATTTTTAAGTTTTACGTGTGGCACGTGCGGCAAACATTGCCCAGCCAAGGATGCGGATGCAGATGCAAAACTCTTAGATGCAAATGTTGTTGTAGATTCCAGATTGCTGCCACACGTGTCTCCCTCACAACTCTCTCTCCCTCCTCCTCCTCTGGCTTACGTTTTTTTGTTTCTATTTTCCAGTTGTTTCACGACTTTCAGCCGCGCGTAAAAGTAAAGAAAAACTGTCAACTTTACTGTGGGCGTCACGCTGACGGTTGGAGAGTGTAGGGGCGTGGCACTTTAAGCCATGGCCCATGGCACGAGTTTGAGTTTGAGTTACGGGCCGCATTGTCAACGCGCTCGCTTGCAATCTGAAATCTGCACAGCTGCGTAAGTGCAACCACCGATGGGAATCCTAACAGCAGCAGCATCTGAAGCAGCATCCAAGAGCAGCATCAGCATCCACGATTGGCTCTACATCTCAATGTGGAGCACTGCAGCAGTTGCAGCTGAGTTCACTTAGCAATTGGTCTAGTTAAAGACAAGGACTTCAGGTACTTTATCGAATCGTCCCAATATTCAGTATTTCTCTACGCAAATCGAACTTTAGGTAAATTCTTTCTCATCTTTACAGATATTGTAATGTTGACAACGATTATTTATTTATTTATTTATTAACTTATTTATTTAATTATTTATTTCTTTATTTATTTATTATTTATTTATTTATTTATTTATTTATTTATTTATTTATTTATTTATTTATTTATTTATTTATTTATTTATTTATTTATTTATTTATTTATTTATTTATTTATTTATTTATTTATTTATTTATTTATTTATTTATTTATTTATTTATTTATTTATTTATTTATTTATTTATTTATTTATTTATTTATTTATTTATTTATTTATTTATTTATTTATTTATTTTTGTAGATATTGGTTTATTTATTTATTTACTTATTTACTTATTTATTTATTTATTTATTTTTTTTTTATTTATTTATTTATTTATTTATTTATTTATTTATTTATTTATTTATTTATTTATTTATTTATTTTTTATTTATTTAACTTATTTATTTATTTATTTATTTATTTATTTATTTATTTATTTCTTTTTTAATTTATTTATTTATTTATTTATTTATTTATTTATTTATTTATTTATTTATTTATTTATTTATTTATTTATTTATTTATTTATTTATTTATTTACTTATTTGCTTATTTATTAATTTATTTATTTAATAACATATTTAAACTAAAAATTGAAATAAAATTTATAAGAAAAAAATACTTAAATGTTAAAATGGTGTTTTATACTAATTATGACTAGAGAAGTTGATTAGGCGTTAAAACTCGAGATTTAAAATGTTGAATTCGATCCTTTACATACAAAATCGCTTTCTAAAGAAAACCTACCATTTTAAGAGATCTTAATAATTTCTAAATGAAAAATGAATTGTTAGGGAAAATGTTACAGTGTTGTTTGTATTACAAACTTTGTATTTACAACTTAGTTTACTTTAATATTTTTTATTTGGGAAAACTCGATACATTTTAGGAGATATATTGACAGTTAAATTAAATGTTTGTCAATTTTTAAATTTTAATATTAAGCTCTATTCAATTTCAACAAGAAAAATTTAGTTTAAGTTTTCCATTCTAATGTATGTGTAAAATTATATTATTATTCCAGTTCATTACAAGTTTTTTCAAAAGATATAACATATGATCAATAATGAAAGTATTTCGTTTCATTATGCAATATATTTTTGCAACTGCTTTCATATTTCCAACTAACCAACAAATTTAATCATTTTATCTGCTATCCAGAAATTTTCTAATAGTTTACTTGAGCAAATTGTGTGTACGCCTCAAGAAGTGAGCTCAAGTTGTCCAGAAACAAAGCACAAAACTGTCGTAAAATAAAATCAAAATGTAAGCATGAAAAAAGGGAAAGAAAGAAAAGCAACTTTGAACTTTAAATAAATTTTTTTGACTTTAGTCGAGAAAAAAAAAATAATGGGAAAAGAGAACTGCAGCAAGAAACTTCTTAAATAAAATAAAATATATGAGGAAAAAAAAAGGAGAACAGCAACAACAAGTTGACTACTCATGTACAACAAAATGGCAAGAAAACGCGTTGAAATAATGGGCCCAAAAGCCTTGGCATTAAGTTCAGTTTAACCACGATGAAGTTGGGGTAGGAGCCGTAGTTGTAGCTGAAGTTGTAGCTGAAGCTGAAGCTGATGCTGGAGACCAGTCGGTAGCAGGATGTGTGCTCGGCTCGAGGATATGAGCGGGCATAAAATTTAATGTGGCTGAGTTTGGCAGAGTTTCGCCCAAGGATATGTCAAATGGGACGACACCAGAGGCAGCTGCAACTTCTCGACTCTGTTGCATTATGAATGCGGCATAATTTAGGCGCATTGCCATCCTGACCACTAAACTTGCCTCAACTTGCACTTACGGACAGTCCCCCTTTTTTTTGTGGTTTACTTTGTTGGCCTTTAAGTGTTTACTTTACGCCTTAAATCTAAGCCAAGAACTCTAGCTGTCGATTTGGTTTAACGTGTCCTGTATGTGCACACATTTCACTCTTTTCTTTTTGTTGCTTTGGTCAAGTGTCCTGTGTGCGTGCCGTGTGTCCTTTCTAGCACTCAATCGCTTCTAAATGTGGCCCAGAACTTGGGCTCAAAACTTGCTAACTTTGGTATTTACAAGTACTTTGAAATTGACTTGCACTGCAGCTGAGACGTGCCCAACGACAGGATATTACGTGCATAAGTGACTGCACTGAGTAAACGATTGCATTTGATTTCACTCATGTCCAAAAAATGAGCATAACTCTAAAATTAGTGACACGAATGTCCTTTCAAGCTGCACATTTGATTAAACAGTTATTTTGACTTTTTTATACCCTGGGGTTATATTAAGTTTGTTCAACATTATGTAACAGGCAGAAGGAAGCATCTCCGACCTCATAAAGTATATATATTCTTGATCAGCATCAACAGCCGAGTCGATATCCCCTGTCTGTCTGTCCGTCTGTCCGTATAAGCGAAAGGATCTCAGAGATGGTAAGAGCTAGGACCACCAAATTTGGAATGAAGACTCCTCATTATGTCAGGCAATATCAGTTTATGTTAAAATTTTTCTACGCCCACTATAAGGGGCATAATTTATCAAAAACTTACATCACCTTTAATTTAGAACTTTAAGATAAAATTTTCAATTTTTTTACATAACGGGTGTAGGATCATACCCAGAGACTAATCACCAACTTTCAACACGATTGCCATTGTCGATGGCAATGGCAATTTAATAAATAGAATTAAAGGTCAATTAATTCATTTTACATTTACTCCGCTAGAATGTACATCGAGAATGTATATCGAGTTTGCCAGCATCAGACCAAGTGTTGGAGTGGTGTAAGTGATAGGTACTCGGCAAGCGAAACCGGCAGATCGCGGTTCAAGTCCCCCGGTCCCGGTCTGTCGATGGTAGATGAATTTTAATTATTTAATAATTTCCATTTATTTGCTAGAGATACGCGCCCGTGCGGCAGAGGTCGTGGGTTCGATTCCTGATTTGATCAACCAAATTTTTTTCTTTTTTTTTATATTTTTTACGTTTAATTAATTTTTAAAATTTCAAGATATCGTGTAAATTGGTTAAAATCACTCATTTATATCCTAAATGTATGTAGCTGCCACAGAAGCGATAGGTTAATAATTAAGGATTGGTATGAGAATTGCATTGGCATAAAATTTTCGGCGTGCCGAGGCGTAGGCCCAGGGTATATAACTGTCGAGTGCACTCGACTGTTCCGCTTGTTTTCTTTATTTTACTGATGAAGTTTTTCAGAAAGCTTTTTTGCATGCCGTTGATAATATTAATAAAAGACTGATCTTTAAGTTGTGTTTAATCCGAGGAAGCTTTAAGCTTTAGCATTCGAGTAAATTGATTTGACTAAGCTCTAAGTCCAATTTATAATTCTGTTTTATTTATTAAGTGAAAATTTAAGATGAAATTAATGACACGAAGCCATCTCAATTTTTTTATTTATTATTAAGTTCGTGAACACAAGTTTATTAATAAAAAAAAAATCTTTTAAAAGCGTCAATAAATTGTTTTTGTGCAATTTACACTTTGTACAATCGTGACCTTAGCTTTTTGCAATTAGTACTACACGAACTATATAATATTATGCATATCGTTTGGCCCAAACAAAAAAAAAGCATACATTGGCATAATCATAAAAAGTTCTTTATAGAGTGGTCGATAAAAAAGAATAATGCATAATAAACATTGAATGGTTTGATTACAGCTCGAGCCATGGCTATGACAAATACGTGCAACGGAAATGAGGATACAGGACATGAATACGAGGGCGGACACGAACACAGCTCAGCAACAATCTATAAAGTGTCCTTTATGCAGGCTGCGATATGGATATATATAGTAGTTATGGATATCGATGCCCATTGCATGCAATGAAAATCTAATCTATTTTTGATGAATCGCAATTGTAAATTTCAACAATGCAAACGAACCAAATGCTTCAAAGGCAACGACGAATTATTGTTCACAATATATATTGTAGTATGTACATAACTACAGATGTATGTTTGCATACATGTATATTTATTTATAAACTAAATTCGACATTAACCTAGCGGATTCTATTGACTATGCTGAAAGGTATGCAACATTTTTAAAAAAGTCGCTGAAAGATTACATTTGAATACTTCCACTATACAGTTTATATTATTTCTAATTACAACATTAATATAAAAGTATTCATAATAAATGACATTTGAATCATAGGTCAAAATATTTCTAGTTTGAAGGTAAAGTAATGTGTTCCATTCCAAAAATAATCAAATGCTTTTTGAAGTTAACTAATGAAATTGAAAACATCTTTTAATCTGCCTAATTTGTGGATTTTTTTGATTTTATTGGTAAATTTGCGGAATCCAAAAATAACAATTCCAAATACAATATAAAAAATATAACATTATTTGTATCAAACAAACATATTTTAGAGTATAAAGTAGTCGACAGTCATTACCCTAGTCTTTTTTGCTTTATTCTTTTTTTACTCTTGTATTTCATTTTATAATACAATTGAAATACTCGGGCAATATGTGTGGCTTGGCCCTGACTAGTTGGGCATTGTTTGGGCACTTTTGGCCATATTGTTGATGTTGTTGTTGCTGCAGATGATGCTGATGCTGATGATTCTGATTTGGTATGCACAAAAACAGCGAGTGCTCAGATAGAAATTGTCATCAATAAAATAAATTGTTGTTATTATTATTTGAAATGAATTTTTATCTATTTGTATTTTGATTTCTATTTTTCTTTGTGTTTTTTATTGATGTTTGTTGTTTTGCCAACATGATTACTTACATACATGTTTAGTTGGACTTTAGACAGTAGTATGTGGATTATGAACATAGATAGAGCTGATGAGACTACTCGAAAATATACTCTCTAATATAATATTCGTAATACGAGTTGCTCCCAGAGCTTAGTGGGATTTTGATACTCTAATGGTATTATTTTAAATAGTTGAATTGATTGTTTTTTCAAACTGCTGTCGAATTTTGTTTCCAATTGACAATTACAGTTAGTTTGATTGCATTATAATTTATAATTTAAGCGCCTAGTTGGATTACTGTGTATTGTAAAAAGTATCGCGTTTCCATTTTGATCACAAAATAAATTTTAAATATTTGAATTTGGTTATTAAAATTGTGAAAATTTCGTCGTCCAGTTAATTGATTAGTCTGAAAATCTGTTAGTGATTGACAAACTATACATTTTTTTATTAAAATATGACCACAAAAAGTGACATGCTTTAAGAAAATATATCATGAAATTGTGCTTGAAGATGTTTTCAATTTCCAAAGAACGAGAAGTTTTCAAGGAACGTCTCTTTGTCTTTTTGAGCCGATGTCTATCTAAATGGCAGGCCATTAATAACAAAGACAACAAATACAGTCAGAAAATTGCAGCTTATAAATATGCCTGACTAAATTAACTGGCCCATAAGATTGACGACAACAACTCAACAAGACGCCAGAACAGGCAGCAAGTTGGCCTAAAAAATACTCAGTACGAGTAAATGCCCAAAACAAAAGGCTTAAATGTTCTCGTAAATTTACGACAGAGTGCGAAAAGAAAGAGATAGATAGAGAGAGAGAGAGACAGAGAGAGATGGGCAAACAATTAAACAATGAAAAGTGGACAGTCAAATGGTTGGGAGCCCAGTTGAACAGGTGTGACCAGGTACGTACTTTATTGCCTAGTTACGAACTGTCCGCACTTCATCATCAACAACAACGATAGAAGGCCAACTGCCTTTGGCATTACTCAAGGCATTCTCCACCTAAAGGCTTTGCATAGTTGTGCTTTTGTATACCCTGTATTTTATTTTATTAGTTTAAGATAGTCATTTGCATTCTATCTTCTATTAGATATTTTCTAAGAGTGAGTTAAAATTTAAAAAATTAAGCAAATCGTAAAATAAATTAAACGTTTAAAAATTTAAATATTTAGTAAAGATAAAAAATATTTTAGTTAAATTTTTGAAATTCAGAGAAAAAAATTACAAATATAACTTACATGTTATTAAATCCATATTAGAAAAGATTGTAAAGAATTCATTGTAGACGTT